>JAWQUT010000006.1:4295444-4329467 GCA_033807755.1 Ellobium chinense
GTTGAAGAGCTAATGGGCAATGACACAAGATTTTACGCGATTTACTATATTTGAAGTTAAACATCTCCTGGCAAATTGGAGATGTTGCTTGAAAAATAGTTGTCGCTTTAGATTTTTACAGCGCTTTACTGGCCCGTTATCTCGTGTAAATCGAATTTGGACGGCTTTTAAGAGAGCTCTCCGCGAGGCGAGAGGCGCGCTAGATGACAGGGCTCAAGTTAATAGGACGCCTAATTTTAACAGGGAGGAAGTGATGCTGTTATTCAACGAGGTGCCATTATCACATTATTTGATCTATAATTTCATCTCTGATCGGAGATTTCCAGCCAGGAACCTCGGGAAAAAAAACTGTCATGATCCTATGCCCTTCCTTCCCTGTTTAGCGTGTGGAGGTGTCATGTTTGTTGCAGAGCGATTTCGGGGAAGGGGGGAGGGGGAGGGAAGAAGAGAAGAAGGGGGGGTGGAAGAGAATGAGAGAGGTCAGGGTAATAGTGGCCGGAGGGAGGGAATCGTGAGAGTTTATTGACGGAGAGGTCTTCACTCACCCATCATGGGAGATGGCCCCTGTAATCATGTGGTCATTGTCAATATTATTTAACTTTACTTCACTAGCTCGAGAGGATTTGTTTGTTTTCTTGCGTGCTTGCTTGCCTGTTTGTTTGTTTGTTTGTTTGTTTGTTTGTTTGTTTGTTTGTTTGCTTGTGTGTTTGTTTGTTTGTTTTGTTAGGATCTTACGTTCCTTTCCAGCACAGCTATGGCGATGTCAGAGACAAAGTCTGAACTGCCACTGGGCTGTGGACAAGAAGATGCCTTTATAAGACCAGGTAAAATACTCATGGAGAAACTCTCCGCTAACAAGATGAGTCCAGGATCTCTTGCGCCAAGAGCAAGCGCACTGTCTCTCGAGCCAGCAGTACGAGGATGAAGTTAGTTCTTATGAAGCAAGTATACGCTTCTCATCTATTCCTCTAAGAATGGTCAATGGTTTGGGAAGGGGGAGGGGGGGAGGGCAGGAGAGAGATTGGGAAGAGATGGTCACTCAGACCTTTTCCTCCAAGCCTGGCTCTTGGTTCATGTTTTTGTTGTTGATGATGATGATAATGATGATGATGATGATGATGATGATGATGATGATGATGATGATGATGATGATGATTTTATGTTATGTTCCCAGAAGAAGGACACTGATCCGGAAATTTGGAACTTTTATTAAATTTTTTCATGCCACAGTACTGAGAGTGTTTTATATTTTTGAAAATGCTGATGATGGTGATGATGACGGTGATGATGATGATGATGGCGATTACCGTTATTATTCACATCGAAGAAATGACAAATTCATCTCCTCACATGTGACAAAGTTAATTTGTATTGAAATTGCCTGTAATTGTAATAAGTTGAGAAGATCAACTCTTAGTTCGTGTACATTGTTTGGAAGCAGGTGGGGTTTGCCCCATCACTGACAGAAACATAAAAGCGAAGATGATGGTGATAATATTGTTGAAGGAGGAAGAAGAAGAGGACGAAGATGATGAAGATGATGTTGTTGCTGTTGTTGTTGTTGTTGTTGTTGTTGTTGTTGTTGCTGATGTTGTTGTTGTTGATGATGATGATGATGATGATGATGATGATGATTATGGTATGGGTTTCTTTATTAGCATTGTCTACGGGTCTTACAAAGGAAGCTGCGTGTTGCCCCTTTACTCTTAGATCGTCATTACCATTGTCTGTTCCGCCAACTTCGTGCACTGTGAGCGGAGTTATTCCCTGTGAATTCGGTCATATGCTTGTATCTCCCATGATTCAATACCCCTCCATGTTGCGGGCTTTAAGTTTTAATAATAATAAGATTTAAAGGTTGTGTTTCGAGTCTATGCCACTCTCGCAATTCCATGCTGTTATCATCCCATGAGGCCAGATTTCTCAAAAACTTTCTCAATTATTTTCAAGAGCATACAGTGCCGCTGCTATGTCACAAGCGCTAAAAACAAGCATTAGGGTAATATCTTTGCCTATAGCGAGGTACCCATTTTACCCAGTGGCCTCCAGTAAATATGAATGAAATGCTTACCAAGGTACTTAGACATGACCAAATAGAAATCGATGTCACTGATGCGCTTGTTAAGTTGAACAATAACAATGTGCTTCTATGTGGGAGATGAAAGAAAAAAAAAATAAGGGAGAAGAGAAGAGAGGAAACCTTCCTTATCTGTATCTTCTGATTCTTCCTTTCTCTGTTGTCTCTTTCGCTCTCTCTCTCTCTCTCCCGCATCTATCTATCTATCTATCTATCCATCTATCTATCTATCTATCTATCTATCTATCTATCTATCTATCTATCTATCTGTTTGTCTGTGTCTGTCTGTGTCTGTCTGTGTCTGTCTGTCTGTCTGTGTCTGTCTGTCTGTCTGTCTGTCTGTCTGTCTGTCTGTCTGTCTGTCTGTCTATTTGCCCTTTCTCTTCTTTCTCCTCAGTGGATCATCACATGCAAGCGAAGACTATCCTGATTGATAGCACAATCCCCTCATCAATCAGATCAGAGCTTTTCAACTACCTGAGCTCGCGATAAGCCAAAGTAACTAACTCCTCTTTCTTCTCCTCCATCAAGCAAGCTAAATTTATTGTGATTAATAGCAGAGTTCCCTGATAAATACCAGCATCGCTGCCTTGTTTATGAGGAACAGGCCTTCTGACATCAAATGCCTTCTCAGTAACATCAGCACTGATGAAGCTTCGTCCATGAGCGGACGGATTGAGTTGATGACTACTCTAGTCAAACCACTGATTTTTAACTCATTGCTTCTTTCCACTGAAGTATAATTTCTTTCCATTTGAAATATGCCGCGCGGGGTTCCTAGGCATAATGACAGATTGTCCGTCCGCGTAATTGAAAGGAGGCAAATTGGTCGCGGGTAACAAGAGTATTCAAACATGATGTTGCCTCTTATGACAAGGACAGGAAACTATAGCCGGGACTGGCTGTGACAGAACGCAAGACAAGGCAAGCAAACAAACAATAACAACAACAATAATTTTGCAACTAGTCAAAATGAGAATTAAATCGCACTTGGACTATACCAGGTTACTGATATTAGTTTTAAAGGTTAATGTATGCAGTATTCTCAGGTGATAAGGTTTTGATCTAACAAGGGCAAAATTCTGAAAAAAATCGTGATTAATGGATGGATAATTTTACACCACGGAGGTCTTACAGAAACTCTCGTCTAATTACAATTTCTTACCATCTGCGCATGAATAAATATTTTTTGCGGATAGAAATTGGTATAGTTCTATCAGTCTCTGTAACTAACAAACATTCAGTATCGGAAGACCCCATCACATTGTGAGTGTAATATCTCGGTTACTGCTTTAGTGACAAATGTCATATTCTGATTGGCTGCAGTTCAGTTTTGCCACTCGTATGGATTTTGTCTTACATTAGAGCAAAATTGCTCTAGGAAAAGCCAATTTCCCTACATCGTTTTTCGTGACTTGTTGGTACAAAATCAGGAAATATTATAAGGTGCTGAATGTTTATAGTGAGTCTGGGTTTCCTCAATTAAATAACAAAATTATGTATTTCCTCTACTATATTTGCTTCAACATGGTGCTGAAGGGGAAATATTGGGAAAAATCGCTCTCGCTGTAACGAAAAAGAATATATACAGAGTGGCAACATCGCGCAAAACATGAAGTTGTTGCCACCTGACAATTGTCACATATATACGAAGCGGATGTTATGGCTAGCTAATAAATCAAGTATTTAGGAAAAAGAAAACGCAACGAAATCACAGCATGAATTAATTTCAATCAGAGATAACATCAGCTTACACGATTCCAGAGCTCTTGATTGAGAGCTAACGTTCTGTGAATCGTTGGTTTGAGACAGAATCGTATCGATAATTACTGGAAGATGAGAGGATTGAGATCATCTGGCCTGGCTAATAGACTACCCGTCATTCTCTGCCCACAGACAACTGAGGTGAATCTTGATTACCTATTACAGGGTTTGAGGGACGGAAGAGAGGCATAGATCTACTTACGTCAGCCGCTGGTAATTATCCGTCGCCCTCTATGTTGTCAACAAGCAATCAGTAATATTGTGGGCGATAGCATGAAGATTAATACGTCGATACGAGACTAGTCAGAGGTATCATTAAAAGAATCGGATTATCGATACTGTGTAAGAAAAACATTGAATTAAGAAAGTATTACAATAACTTGGAGACATCGCGATTGCCATAAAGACAAAAGCAACAAAATATTCTTTCATGCTGACAATATGCACCCTTTGTCATTGGTTATGCACTAGAGAATCTTTCTGATGACTAGATAGTTCCAGATTTAAAAACAAAATCAAGGTCTTATGTTTTACAGCGCAATATATCAGAGTAAATAACGCGTATTTAAGCCAGTATGCTTTTACGCCCAGTTCTGTGATATGCAACGCAGACAGCATATATTGCTGCAGAGTTGTCACTGACCATTAAAGAGATTTATTTATTCTTTAGACAGTCTATCTATCTATCTATCTATCTATCTATCTATCTATCTATCTATCTATCTATCTATCTATCTATCTATCTATCTATCTATATCTATCTATCTATCTGTCTGTCTGTCTGTCTGTCTGTCTATCTATCTGGCTGTCTGTCTGTCTTCCCGCCTGCATGCCTGTCTGTCTGTCTGTCTGTCTGTCTGTCTGTCTGTCTGTCTGTCGGTCTGTCTATTCCACTTCCTCATTTCATTAGTAATATCATCCTTGCAATATAGCTAGGGAGACATCTCATTATTACTAATACAGTAATAACAATACCTATTCCTCGCATGGATTTTCTCTGCCTGAACAGCGAATTTGTGAAATGAGGAATAGGCTTGATGACGATAAACAACAAACTCATGCGTGGCGCAACTTTTGACTTGCGAGCGCTGGCCAAGGGAAGCAATGCACCTTTATTTCAGCAAATTTAAAACAACAACTGGCGGTTACGAGAAGCTCTACAAAGTAAAGGCTGAACTTGATTTGAGCGTACATGTGTAATACCCAAACTTGATTTGAGCGAACTCAGGTAGCCAAAATGAAACTCGATTTGAGCGAACATAAATTCCTTTATAAGTCAATAAAAGCAAATTGACATGTGATACCAAAATTCATTCGATACAGATTCGATTCTTGGTGTATATTCTGCTGTTAAGCCACATGACTGAAGTTTCTTCCGGTAGGCTTGTGCGACATGAAACGTACATGCTTTCATCTCCGCATCTGGCCAAACTTCATGTACAGCGGCGTGCATTGAAACCTCTAGGTCTAAATGTATCGTTGTCATCTGCAGACGAAGTTCCAGCTTGGCACAAACCTCCTGTAGAAAAGTTAGCATTCTTCGGTACGTGTCTTGAAGCTTATTAAATATTAGGAAGAAGAAAGTAAGCACAGGGGATGTAGATATCATTCCTCATTCCATGTATTGTGTATAATTGAAAGAAGTAACGTGGGCAGAATTTGAAAGTCCCATCTGCGTGAATGTCAACTACTTCACATTATTGTTTTGATTTTCTTCTCTGTTTGACTTTCCGTCTCCATACTCCTCTTTCACCTCCAAGCAGGTGAACAGTAGGCGACGAACGACATTGTTCACATTTTGTTCACGAGCTTTTTTCAGTATACTGAAAACGGGTGATGGTATCGGGGAGGGGGGGCGCATATTTCTTGAGTAAAAAGGTAATGACATCTTAATTTCTGATTACGATTACGCTCAAATCAAGTACGCTCAAATCAAGTTAAATAAAAACCAGTCATACGTAAAGTACGCTCAAATCAGGTTCTCCCAAAGTAAACTTCATTTTTAAAAATATAAAGCCTCCGTAAATAGAAATACTAAGCCCAACACGCAACTCGGCACTGACGAAAGCTCTGGCACGCCACATTTCATGGATGCAGTGGTTTCGTTACAAAGTCCATAGGAACATTACATAAAATCGTCTCATTAGATAATAATAGTATGGTTATCAGGACCGTATTTAAGGTTCCCCACTCTCGAAAATCCTCTGATGGAAAGTGGATCGTTTAAAACTAGGAGCTGTCTTCCAACTTCATGTAATGGGTATGACGCCGTGATATAACGATCTGCATAGCAAGGGTTCTAGAAAGGTAAAGAAACATAATAATAAAAGTGAGCGGAGTGGTTACTAGTTGAAAATGCATATACTATCGGTAAAATGATCTGCAAATAAAGAGCTCTATAGGGTTAATTAAAAAAAAATTATTATGAAGATGAGCGGGATGTTTATTAGCTGAAAATTAGTAAAGTGTGATTAAAATTATCTGCAAAGGGAGTAAAAAATAGTAAAAGTGAGCAGAGTGGTTGCTAGTTGAAAATTCATAAATTAAAGATAAAACGATCAACAAAGAAAGAGCTCAACATAGGTTAAAAAAAACAAACGATAAAAGTGAGCAGAGTTGAAAATTTATAAATAAATTGTCGATAAAATAATCTGCAAAGCAAGAGCTCTATGGAGCGAAAACAAAAAAATAACAGTGAGGGGAATTTTTCCTAGTTGAAAATTATAAATTTTAGGTAAAATGATCCGCAAAGAAAGGGCTCTGTATGGGTTTAAAGAATGATAAAAGTGTGCGGAGTGTTTACTTGTTGAAAATTTATATTTTATAAAAATGCGGTGAGTCGTTGTGCTCCCTATCTGAGTACCTGGTAGCTTGGAAAACCCTGAGCTGCAGCAAGTCTAATTACATAGAATTCCTCCTAGTGTAGAAAAGACTCTCTCATTCACTGGAGACCTTAGATATTCTATCTGTAGCTCTGAACCTCGTCATTATCCCATAATTGACTCGCTTTAAAGTCTTTGCTAGTCGAGTTGTCTTTGATCTAAACTTTCGAGTTAACTAAGTTTGCCGCGACAAAAGGGTTCGTTGATTATTACGGAACTGAGACCACAAAATCCCAAGTTATTTATTAAATCATAGAAATTTCAGCGGAGGGACAGCGGTAATGAAAACATTTAATCGGTTCTATTTGACCTGATTTGACTTTTATCATGTGCATCTGGCATTCCTCTCAGTTACTTCAAAAATAAAAGCATCACTGAATAATGTATGTGCCTCCCATTTGCTGCCCAGTTCCCAAAGCTGTGTCCTTTTTCAGAATCATTTCTTAGATATCCACTCCCTTAGGGGAAGGAGGAGAAGGAAGCCTGGGATAACTACCCCGCAGTGAGTAGTATGAAAGAACTGAGTGTGTGGTGAAAGGAAGTGGTAGAGGCTGCATAGTCGCTGGATAGAAGAGGACTGTCCTCTGCCAGATATCACCAGGCAAAGTTAGCTTGTCGTCGTTGAGGCGGCTTTCGACAGAGATATATCGGTCCTGAGTGCAGTAACAAGAAATACGTAGCAAGATATCTATTTCATGGAGTGTGTGGATGGAGTCTTGAAAGCCCCAAAACCCACTCTACACTCTCCTACCCACTCCATCCTTCCCGCTCTTCCCCGGGAAATGACTAAGGAGCTGTGGGGACAATTATAATCTTTTATAGATCGTGGTCCAGAAAGCTGAATGTACCTATATTTAGCTTTCCAGCGAACGCGACTTCTACATGCACATACGTAATACAGAAAATATATTTTAGTGTGTCAAGGGGATGCATTTCCGGTGCGTGAAACGTAATGCTGCAAAGAAGATCCGGATCCACTTGTGGCCGTATTCATAATCCTTACGTTAGTTAACGAACTGCGGTAACCATGGGAAACTTCCAAAACATTAATAGTGTTCACTGTGGTTAACGCAGTACGTTAACTAACTTATGGATTATGCTTACAGTCACTAGGGGCCTAGCTTTCATTTGCCCAGTCTTTTTTTGTGGTGTGCTTACATCTGCAATGCAGCGTTCCAAGATATACATGTCATTTATACGATGGACATTTATAATCAAATGAGTTACATCTAGTCTTTCATAGAAATGTCTTCCCCATCACACACACATAAACCTGTAAAGCCCATGGAAATCTGCTAAACACGGTGATACCTCATGGCCTCGATCTTAATAAACTGGAAAACCCCTTATATTCAGCGTTGTACTCTGGTCGCGACCTCCCAACTTCATACTGAGTGAGCCAAAAAATAAACGCTTGCTTAACTTCAAACTTTAATAATAACTTCAGTAATTAAAATTTCATAATTGAAATTTTTGGCACACATTTAGCAAGTGAATATTCTCTGTTGATGCTACAAATTTCAAACATCTATCTGCCCTTGTTACGTTAAAGCTGAAACATTAAATCACAGTCAATAGGATGCCCGATGAGCATCTGATACACTGACTCTGGCCTGCTATATTATGACATACATGTTCTTTTTTGGTTTGCGGAACCAAATGTGTAACTTCTAATTCAGTGAGATTCGCTACAGTTGTAAATCAGCGTGCCTAAAAATGTAATCCAGCTACTTTTGAACTGGTGGATGTTACTACTCTTAGAATTAGGTAATTCTTTCTGTGCTTATCCAGGACATGGCATTTTACTCATAAACTCGAAATTATGAACTGGTCCCTTGGAGTTACAATTTCTCGGGTCTTACTGAGCACTATACAGACACAAAATTATGAACTGTTCGCCAAGATTTCTAGGCTTTTCTTTAATGAAAGCTGACTTAAGACGTTTTTCTGTCGCCACCGTTCGTAACAGCATCGGCGATAATGAGAAGGGTGCGGGCTAATGGAGCTGAGACACTGTCATTTAATTCCATTCAATTTCCTCTTGCCCTGTTTGATTCTTTGCTTGGGACCGTCGGCGTAAAACTCTGCAGGTTCATCTCTGGAACTGATGGCACACATGGCTCTCAGCCGCCCCGCTGTTGTCTCCTTCCAAGATCTTTATAGATAGGAGAGAAAGACCACCGCTGCTTTTTATTCTCCAACGAAAAACACAACAGAAATCATTGATAGCACATCGTCACACTTTCATTTATTGGCGTATTCTACTACCAATGTGTAAATGGATCGTTAGGGGAGAAGCATAATTCTACCATTTACGTAAATAGACCTGTGCGCCAAATTAGGCCAAATTCATCTCATAATATCTTGTAAAGAATTAATGTTCTGTATTTGTCCGTCTAGGTTAATTTCTCTTAGGTTTTTATAATTTCCCATTTAGCCAACAGTATGCGCTACTAATTATGGGCAGAATGAGAGGGGTTGTTTTCTTTTTTTTCGTATCATGTGAAACTTTGAAGTTTGCTCAAACGGCATTTTTTCTTAGAACAGAATCTGAATTCAGTCTCTACAGTATGATATAAAGATGGCGCGTGTTACGTAATCACAAGCGGAAATGAAGCTCTGTCTGTCACGATGCATGATACCCACAGAAGAACGGGAGTTGCCAAATTTTAATTACTGTCATCAAATGGCTGGCTATAAGTATCAGGTAACTGAATAAAGTTATTTCCAGAAAGTTGTCACAAGGATCCAAATTTGTCTAAATTCTCAAACCTTGGCTTAAACACTTGCGTTTGTTTTCGGTTATAGCGAAAAATATTTCTACATTCGTTGTCGGCTACAAATTTTACGACACTTTAAGAATTTGTAATTGTAAAAGAATCGATAGCTGTACAGTTTGCCAAACATGTTTTCCCAGTATAATCCTACATTGAAAACGCATTTGTTATCTCTGCTCGCCAGCAGGGATTTTGAGTAGAATGGTAAGGAAGACAGTGTAGAGTTTACTGCATTCAAGGTAAAATTCTAAATTTATGAAGTTCTTATACATAGCATAATAATAATCTGCAATTTAGGACTCATTTTGTTGTTGATGGCCGGCTGGGTTCTTGCTGAAGTGTTCTCCAGAGATTCTCAGTGATGACCGATAGCAGTATCGATACACGAGAGACCAGAATGTTCTAGCAGAAAGCAGAGTCGGGCAAGTTCACTAAATAAAGTCAGTTCAAATCAAGCTCAGTTCATTAAGGCAAAAAAAAAAAAAAACAACCCTAGGATCAAGTTTAGCTAAGTTTCATGAAAAATTAATATTTCAGATAAGATCAGTGCCTCTTGGGTTTTGAAACTGGCATTCAGTTCTGATTTTCGATGTAGATGTGAACTGAACTGAAATTTCGGTTTAAAAAAACCTAAAGTTCAGATCAAGCACCCAAAATGGCCACAATTTATATCCAGATAAGTTCGTCCAAAATAGGTATTAAGCTCAGTGGCCGTATGCATAATCGATATGTTAATTAACGTACCGCGTTAACTGCAGTGAACACTACTAATGTTTTGGGGATATCCCCTATTGACTGCAGTGTTTTAAGTAACGTAAGGATTAATGCATACGACCGCAGATCAGATTCATGTAAACTGAACGTAAAGCTCACGAACTGCGTTCATATGATCTCATTTCTGCCCAACCCTGGCAGAAAGCAAACCTGATTTCATACCTTGTAACCGAAACAAACACCATCGCTCACAGTTCAAGGCCTGAGCCTACACAAATCACACGTCCACCTTTGTCCAATTATCTGATTACAAACAGACACCTGCCCCAGTCCTTGTAAACTTGGTTTGGATGTTGAGGCATACTAAGGTAATGACATTAACACTCGGAGGCACACGTGCTGGTCAAGCTAATCATACGGCAGGTGTAACAAAGCGGTCCGCGAGCTTCCACAATATTGCATCCTGTGATCACTGCTAATTATTCACACGTTTTACAGTACAGGAGGAGGGAAGGACAACATTTGTCATTTTAGAAAAGGAATAGGTGATGGCAATGTGACTCGCCTAGAATGCCATTGCTCTCAGGACCATAGGACTAGTGATCAGGAGTATGAAGTTGATAAGTTTTGAGTCCAGGAAACGCTCCCACACGCGACTTTACACTATCAAACAAAAAAAAAGTATCGCTGGCCAATAGCTTTCTTATCTTCTTGGGGAGCATACAATGCCATTGCCATTTAAAGGCGCTCATCAAGAGTAGTCGAACAATATCTTTCGCTGCTTACAGCCAAATATCCATTTACAGCTGACATGAACTGAGGTAAATGTGAATGAAATTGTTTTCAAGGCACAAGCATGGCTGTGGTTGAGAATCTAGCTTTTATATTCTTGTCCAAGGCAGTGACCATTTGGTCACGCTGCAACATAGATAATTTGATGGACTGAAAGTTACGTTGAAGAAGGATTAAAATGACACCTGGACCAAAGGACACTAACAGTTGAAAGACACTATCGGATACGAGCTAGCTGAGTTAATCCAATATTAATCATATTGGGGCTATTTCCAACTAAAATAGACACTTACAAGATCTAACGTCTGAGATTCGGTGCTTGCACTCTCTGTCTGTCTGTCTGTCTGTCTGTCTGTCTGTCTGTCTGTCTGTCTGTCTGTCTCTCTCTCTCTCTCTCTCTCTCTCTCTCTCTCTCTCTCTCTCTCTCTCTCTCTTTTAGGAGGTGCTATCCAAAAGTCCGCGGATTGTATCTGCAACTGCAATAGCTCATAGAAAAGTACTTGATACATGTATTTCCACTCCTTCATGATATTCAAGGGAGGCCACATTAACAGTCAGTACAAAAGCTTAGAAATAAGTTAGGCCTATCCTCCAGTTCTGTATCTGTGAGCATACCAGGTACCATCTGGTTATATCTCCTTTATTATCAGATTATATCGCCTTCTCTTTAGCTGAATGTTCACTTACAGGGAGAGATAGACTTCGCATGGAACTGTCTGCAGGCCAGTGGTCAGTGCTGACTTTCACTGTGGGGTCATGAAATGGCTGAGTCAAGCAATAAGAAGCAGGCGACCTGCAGAGAAGCAATAAAAGTATTCGAAGTATCATAATCTCTGACATCATCAGCATCGCTGGCATCAGCAGCATCATCATCATCATTATCATCATCATCATCATTATCATCATACCCATCACGACTTTGTATTATGTAGAAAAAAATATTGTACAAAATACACACACACACACACACACACACACACACACACACACACACACACACACACACGCACACACACATTCTGAATGGAATTCGCAATATTTGTGCACAGTCTTGATGGCTACAAGAAAAGAGAGGCATCTCGAAAATCTATTTAAAGAAAGGAGTGGTTATAATCACAACCCAGGGACTTTTGAATCGCACCTTGTGCCCTCTCCCTCACCCTCTTTTTCCAGAGCACAGGTGCTATGTTATAAATACCGTAGGGAATTAAACATGTCCAATTATTAGTCACCGTCAAACACTGACAGCGTGTTATAAACTGAAGCACCAGGGGAAAGACATTTACAGTACGGAAATGGGAAACGGCACATTTCCTCAGAACTGTTGAGTATTTGTCACACTCTCTTGATTCACAGTTGTGATCAATCTCTGCCTTTCAAAAAATTAATTTATGTCTTCCCATAAATCCATTCATGTGCTGAGCTAAGGATAGGATAATTTTCTGTTTGACAGATCGTCTCAAAAGTGATATAATATATGGATCTAGACAATTCTAAACTTTTCAGGCTCTAAGAATAGTTAATATACCATAATGTCCAACATCATCCCTGTAGTCTGAATTGTTGTGCCACCATCCAATTATGTAGTTTAACATATGATGTCAGACTGCACAATTTTCTATTTCTGAACTTTGTCCAGATACCCAAATACCTGTTTGTTCGTTAAATTTTGTGAATTCTGAATTTCAGTGTTCTCATTCTACTTCCTACAATCACACACTTGTAGACTTCCTCCTCTTCTCAGCCATGTTCATGTTGGATAGTAGACATACACACTCATACCAAGCAGCAAATACCTTCGGATTGGCTTAAATGGCCACTCCTTCGAGTGACAGTTTGATAATTATATTATAGCAATAAAATTAGAGTGCTGTTTTGCATTGTGACCCAGTACTGTCTGCACAGAGACTACTGTAATCACCATCAAAACCAAGACTGTGGCGGTCCCACGACGAAAATTTTATTTGTCGTGGCGAAGCGATGAGTCTGGCGTGTAAATATAAGATTTACGTTAGTTTGTTCAGAAATCTGTGGAAATGGAAAGCAGCATTAATTTGATAGAAAATAACTGCACAAATATAATTACATTCTATAATATTCTACCATGACGAAAGAAGACAAGACCCAGCATTCGGATTAAAGCAAGCGAAAGATGCAAGAATGAGTCCTTGTCTCACAACTGTCGCTCACTGGGTGCTGTCGATGTTGGCCACTTTATTAAACTCCCCCTTTTTAACCACTTGTTTCGAGCCACTGAAGTATTGATATCTCGTCTAAGATACTTAAAGACTTTCAACAACTGGTATGTGAACAGCAGGTGAGCAACTTTTTATAAGGTTTGTATCTGATAATTATATGAGCAATCATTACATAGCAAAAAGAGGTACAAATAAAATAGATGTAATTTTATAATAGTCCTCTCTCTCTCTCTTCTCTGTCTATCTGTCTGTGTGTGTGTGTGTGTGTGTGTGTGTGTGTGTGTGTGTGTGTGTGTGTGTGTGTGTGTGTGTGTGTGTGTGTCTGTCTGTCTGTCTGTCTGTCTGTCTGTCTGTCTGTCTGTCTGTCTGTCTGTCTGTCTGTCTGTCTGT
Source organism: Ellobium chinense (assembly GCA_033807755.1). Classification (NCBI taxonomy): domain Eukaryota; kingdom Metazoa; phylum Mollusca; class Gastropoda; order Ellobiida; family Ellobiidae; genus Ellobium; species Ellobium chinense. Next base: position 4,309,039 of record JAWQUT010000006.1, read on the forward strand.
CTGTTTGTCTCGCTCGTTCTTGCTCATTGAGACTAACTTTAAACATTTATTATCGAAAAGGAAATAAAAAATACTTGAACGCTGTGAGAATAAGAATATATTTAGTTCTCTATTTCCCCTCTTATTTCCATGGAAATGAGAAAAGTGTTTATAGTAATAAGAAGTAATATAAAGACAAATACACGAGTTATTGTCTGTCCGGTCTGCGTCTTTCAGGATAACCGGTTTTCAACAATGAAGTTATAATATGATTATATACTACATAGTATAAAGCCCCAGGGGAAGCGTCCATTCAGAGAAACAAACTAACACGCGTAAAAACTCCAGTATTTCTATGGTATCGTAAATATCGACTCGATACTTTAGTGGCTCAAATCCAATGTCCTACAGTAGATGGATCATATCCAGTGCCCTTAATGGCTCAAATCCAGTGCAACCCGCACACTGCATTGTGCTCTTTGCACACTTTTCCCGCCTAAAATGTGAGATTGACAAAATTAGTGAAGGGCGATATTGTTTCTGGGTATCGATATTTCAGATACTTAGGAATTTCGATTCCGTATCGAAAGTATCGGGAATCTGGAAAGTTTAAAATCCATCTCCATCCTTTTTTGAGGATCATACCCAGCTAAATATCCTGGTTTCCTACTGCAAAGCCTAGCATTTTCAAAACGTATCGAGAGGTTCGAAATGAATCCTAAATTAACTACCTGTTAACTACTGTTGCTGTTGTTATTGGTGCTGTAGTGCAATGATTGGTGGTATCAAAAGTTACTGAATGTATCAAAAGAAAGGAATGTAAATAAATTCCGAACCCCAATCCCAAATTAGCCGCCTGTTTTCCCAGCGCAAATAAAATAAAAGTTTTGACATTAAAAGGCATTGGAGGTATCCTAAGTATCGAAAGTGTCGAAAGTACCGAAAGCATCAAAAGTATCGAAAGTACCTAAATCTTCGATGTTATCTAACGTTTCGAAATGTCTACCCGGCACGCAGCATCAGATGGCCGAGTATTGCGATACTTAAAAAATTCAGATATCGGCTCACCACCAGACATCAGCTTTCATCTTCCTTCATACACAGTTACACCAAATCCCATTGTATCTCCTGTTTGTTCTTTCCTTCCTCCTCTCACAAACAGGTCATGTGCTGTTCTTCTCAAACAGTTTCTTTTTGTCTTCACGAACCTGGCTGTCTCTTCTCTTTGTGAGGACACTTGATTGTTGAAAGGACAAAAAAAGAGATATTTTAAGTTCCGTGATCATTTTTCTTTGGAAAGAGGAGGGGCTTACCCGCCCTGCTAATTGCACCACCATTGTAGCATTGTGAATAGGATGCTGCAACCTGAGGTTGGGATGTTTACTTTTCCAGTCCACAGAATGGAGCTTTCGCTCATAGGTGCCTGTTGTTTTCATAATTGCTGACGCTTACGTAATCACAGTTTGTCTTATTTGTTACTGTAGGCTATATGGTTTATCCCTTTAGTGATGTTGATGTTGTTGTTTTGTTTGCTGTCTCTGTTGATTTCTGTTGTTGTTGTTGTTGTTGTTGTTGTTGCTGCTGCTGCTGCTGCTGCTGCTGCTGCTGCCGTTGCTGCTGTTGCTGTTGTTATTGGTGCTGTAGTATCAAACTTCTCAAAAACTCTTGCAACAATACATGCTATATTTAGAATTTTTTTTGGGGTGGGGGGNGGGGGGGGGGGATGTTGTTACATTCTGTTTTCCAGCATCTCCTTCGCCAGCGTCACTATCATTTTTGCAATTATTTTGACAATATCATCTCCTAGATCCTCGTATCCACCACCACATTGTACCATGGAGATAAATAACAGTTAAAATCTTTCGATCAATGTTGTGTAGAGCATATACATTTGATTACAAGAATATGAAGCAATTGTAAGTCATACCTGATGATTATTAATAATAACAAGCAATACTTATGACGATAATATATCCACGTAATACTTTATTAATATAAGAATACAAAATATCACCATAAACAACAACAATACCAACAACAACAACAGCAGCAGCAGCAGCAGCGGCAACAACAACAACAACAAAAGCACATGAATTTTCTTTTTAAAATTAGCTATTTTCAGTGCACAGTCTTGTTAATCATAATAAAGGAAAGGCAACTGAGACAATTCTTATATTTCAAGTCAGCCTGAGATATTAGTTTGTTTGAAAAAGATTATGTAACGGTCTGAATTTTTGCCTTCAGTCGCTTAATCAGTTTAGCTTGATAAACTTTAATTTGTCAAAGAGCATGCTGCTGGTTTGGTTTGGTTTCTCCCAATATATCCAGACGTTGTGCACTCTGACGCAATTTTTATTTTGGTTTAGGGGGGAGAGAGGGAAGGTCCTTTTTACAATTTTTTCTATGATTGGAGTATTTATATATTTTGCTTTGTATATATTGACAAAATATTACAAGTTGATTTTCCAATTGATTTTTTTTATGGTTTTGACAAAATTTTATTTAATTTGCTTTTAAAATGTCCTTGGTAAAAGGAAAATAAAAAAGGATGATTCATATTTGGGACTGAGCTACAGTAACAAATGTTACTAACCCTCGCTATTTTAACATCATGCCCCCACCACTACCAATGTCATAATTACTAATTCGATAGGCCTACTAATGATTCATTTATAGTTCATATGTGCACGTCTAAGTGCATTAAAGTAGATTTCGTAAGCTGTTATAAAGAGTAAACAATCAAACCAACTAACAGACAAAGAGACGTGCAGGGTAATCATAAACATATCAACTTACGACACGTGAAATTAAGCTTCTTTCCACATTACCAAATCCTTTCCTTTCCTCCTCCCTCACTTCGCTTCCCTCCCTTCCTCAGCTACCATAAATTATCCCCATCCATACTTCGGCCCCTCCTGCTTCCTCTCTCCTCCCCACCCCACCCCCGGAAAAAAAATCTCTACTCTCTTGCCTTGTTTGTCACGAATATGAAAAAAAAAAGCAGGAAAAAAATCAATTAAAATAATGTGATTGAACAAAGAACACCAGAAAAGCTCGGCTTAATTTATAAACAGCTTAGAAGGGTTGCTTTTGCTTCTCTGATCAAAGGGAAAAACAAGCTAGGGGGGCCCAGAGAACAATTCTGTCATAGCCTCAGATCAATCGCCTCACATTCTCAAGCCGATTTGAAGGCTATTTCCCGACCGCTCCTCACAATGGCGAGACAATTGAGTGGAGAGAGGCCCAGAAGTGCCCCAATCAGTTAAACTTGAGAGCAGGTTCATCCCCAAGGACGCCTCTTCACACGAACCAACCATAAGGTGCACCCTAATTAATTACCGATCTCTCTCTCTCTCTCTCTCTCTCTCTCTCTCTCTCTCTCTCTCTCTCCTTATTTCTCTCGCGTCTTGCCTTCTGTCTGTCTCACACGCGCATGAGCAGACATACACAAACACTACATGCAGAAACACACACACACACACACACACACACACACACACACACACACACACACACACACACAGAGTCTGCGCGCATACATGGTACATATGGTACATGGTAATTGATTGTCTTGGCATGTCTCAAAGACTTCAAAACTAACAAAGTGTGACTGTTGGGCATCGATGGTAGCAGGATACGCAATCGTGATTCAGATTTGGTGAGTTAGAATTAATATTGCATTTACCAAGTTACAGTTTTTTTTGCGTTTAAAAACCGTTCTTGCCCTTGTTTTACATTTATCATAGAGACTTATAATATTGAGACAGATTTCAGGCTTGACCTGGTAGGCAGTGGATGTAACTTACTTCTTGGATAGCTGTGCTTATTATAACGTGTGCGTACGTCTTTTATAGTGAGCTTTTCTTACCATGTGTTCGGCTTATCATCTACGTGGCTTCTCTACTAGCCTTAAGAGGTTATATCTTCTCTGTTGGTTATGGCATTGAAACAGGCGGCATCTATATCAAACATCAAGTAGCTCGGAAACAAATGCTTGATGAACAAAATATTATAGAGATCTCTGGATTTTCCTCGCGAACCTCGACTGGCCTTACCGCGGGAAGCCACTACGGGATGTTGACAGATCAAAGACAGTGGAAAGCGCAAGATGAAGAATGTCGGCGGACAAAATCCTTGCTCTTGCACACCCCTAGGCTAGGACTTTGTCTTCTTGTCTCTATACTAGGGACCATTCTGGATAGCACATCTTTTTCTTAACACATCCTTCAAAGCTTGGTACTTATCAATGTTCCAGTGTTGTGTAGCAGAGAAGGAAGGTGGTTGTGGTTGGTTTGTAAAATGTGAAAGCCTCGCCCAAACATTGCTTACCACCAGGAGGCTGCTGAAGAGAGGCAAATCCGAAGAAGCGCAGACAGCTGAGGAAGTAACGTTTTCTTGGCACCGACATTTCAATATCAGTTTCCTTTTCCTGATTTCCCCCCCNNCCCCCAAAGTCAGCATTTCAAATTCTGTGCGCTCATCATATTTCTTCGGCCTTGAGATATAGATTTTAAGATAGAATTCCGAACTGAGGTCAAATACAATGTGTTATTAGTTCCATTCTATTCACAGAAATCTAGACCAGTAATGTTTACAATGTAGGATTCATGTATACGCTACAAAATTTCACATCCTAAACATTAAGGATTTTGATTATTCTATGCTAACAAAATGCTAATAATCCTTCCATAACTCATTCATTTTTATGCAGGACGGCACTTTATATCAATACTGATAACTTATTGTTGTTATTGCTGCTGCTAAAAATGCCTTCGGTATCTCCACACTGGCTTCCAACAGCAACTCTTTGAGAGCTGGCCGGACACAATGACGTTGTGCCGTGAGTTGTTCCGGGATGAGCGTGATTTTATGTGTGTGAGCACCAGCGGTCACTCCACCTAAGTGCTCGCCAATTTTCCTGGATTATCCAGCTCACCGCCGCCATTGTACCCGGGCGTCCGCTCTATGCGCATGCGTTGGGACATAAACGGAAGTGAGAGAACACGACGCCACTTCAAATCAGGATTGTGGTCCTTTGATTGAAAGTATTTCCACCAAATGCTCGTGGTACTGGAAGGGTCAGTGTGTACGAGCATATGTTTGTATTTGTGGCTTGATGAAAAGGAAAGGGAAGCTGTAGGGGAATGGGCGCAGCAATTATAGATGAGTGCTTTTCAGTGCATACGTATGTGTGTGTGTGTGTGTGTGTGTGTGTGTGTGTGTGTGTGTGTGTGTGTGTATGTGTGTGTGTTATGTGTGTGTGTTATGTGAGTATGGTTTCGTACGAGTGTATGTGAGAGAGAAGAGAGAGAGAGAGAGAGGGGAGAAGGAGAAAGAAGTTTAAAAATGCACCGAGTCAGTAGTATAGGTTACTTCCATATCTGAGATAATGCTTACTAATTGCAAGGTGTTAACGCGTAGATCTAGATCTCTTATAAAAATGTCCAATCTCTTTTCCAACTCATCTTTTCTTCACGCCAAACTCAAACATTACCGCAGTAAACCAACTGAATTTTTGTTTAATAGTCAACAACGTTAAGACAGCTAGACTAGTAGCCTTTTCTTTCTTTCTTGCCAAGGAGGTAAGAAAGAATCTAACCGGAGGAAGGAAAAAAAAATAACTGTCCATCCGCTTTTGACTTCTAGTGTATGCTGCCAGGCTCAGATTTCCAATTTACCGAAGTCCCTGGAGCAACAGGAGCTGAAATATTAATATTGCAGCTATTGGAATATTCCCCAGGGCCGCCGCCCTCCAATTCACTTAAGAATGAATAAGTACGAAGATGAGCGGCAATCACTATATTGCGGCTTAAACACGAGGAGTGTTTTACCGGCAGCTTTATCCGCTTATTGTGCACTTAAATTTCATCTCCTCTTTATTTCTTGAAAGCAAATATGCGTAACTGGAGAGCCAAAATCATGACAGTAAATTGTCAGCTTATCTTTTATTTTACAGCAACCAAAAAGAGTGAAAAAAAATAAGGACGCTGTTATTATCTCGGCGTATAGCTAAACTGAGTGGTGAGCTGATAAATACTGGTATTCCCCTTGTTGTCTCAGCTTTTGGTTAAGTGTTGCTGTTATTAACAGCAGATTCGTTGTTGTTGTTGTTGTTGTTCGTGTTGTTCGTGTTGTTGTTGTTCTTCTTCTTCTTTCTCTTGTTGTTGTTGTTGTTGTTGTTGTTCTTGTTCTTGTTGTTATTGTTGTTGCTTCATAACTGCTGTTGTTATTGGTGCTGCTGCTGCTGCTGCTGTTGTTGTTGTTGCTGCTGCTCTTGCTGCTGCTGCTGGTGCTGCTACTGCTACTATAGCTGCTGCTGCTGCTGTTGCTTCTGACGATGATGATGATGATGATGATGATGATGATGATGATGTATCTGTTGTATCTAGTGGTTTCCGCAAGTAATGAAAAGATACAAAGGGGAACAATTTTCATCATTCTTGAGAATTGTTGGTATTGTGTTGGTGCGCATTCATCCCTTGCTGTGACTGTCAGATAAATGAAACTTCGCCAGTGTTGCTGTATTCTCCGTGCCATTTCAAACAGTTTCGTTTCCACAACGCATACATTAATGCGAACAGATGTAGAGCTTTACGTGAAACACATTATCGAGTGCTCATCTCATCCTGGAAATTAAAACAGATCTGAAATGTCTCCATAAATTTTCATATTCGTGAAGACGTGCCGTACTTGTTTTAAATTTGCATCAGTCTGCTCTTTCTGCACTTATTAGAGAATTATTTAAAATCTATCTACCAACATTTTTCTTTTTTTTTTTTCTCTGTCCTCCTTGTGACTTGCAAGTTTTGACCATCACGTAGTACGAGTATTGAACCTATTATTTGTATGGTATGCCACAGTGGACGCCAGGCTGGCCATCTTCATTTCTAGAAGCAACACTTTGTTGCTCAACAAGCATTTCTTGACTGTCTTTGTTCATTGTTTGTTTGACTGTATGTAATGGCCCATCAGACCAAAATCCACTGACGGGAGAGACTTTTAAATATGCTTACAAAATGAAGGGAAGCCATAATATCCGGCATGATTGGCATTTCTTGAATAAGCTTCCATATTCCACCTTGTACTACACCTATGTCACTACTAAATGAAACGACCCTGTCTTGTTCACTATGTTTAATGTTGTGTGTACGTCTATGTGTTTGTCTTGCTGAGTTACCAATGAAGCCTAACGGCCTTTGGTTGAAGAGGGGGCGGGGAAGGTTGTGGTGTGTGTGAGTCTCGTGCTAGTCTTCTTTTCGGCTTCGGGAAAGAGCCCGGCCACTAAGCCACTTTTTTTTTTGGAGTGGCGGCGTGGTCGTGTATAGACGTCTACCTGATTCCAAACTGACGGCAAGGCGATGGGTGCCGACGCAGAGGTTGCGGGTTCGATTCCCACCGCATCACTTTCTTTCCTCCTTCCATTTTCTTTCTGCATTTGTCTTCTTGAGCACTTCCCCCTTTATCCTACTTTGTGTGAGCATCTGTCTGCGTCTGCTCACTCCTTACTTCTGAATATGCTTCAATATGTCAAAACAATTGACAAGTGTCACTATTCCACTACTTCTCTTGTGGAAGGGATAATACTGTATTATATAAACTTTGATATGCTTCTTGGGATACTTTAAAATTCTGGAATATTCCTTATTTCTTTAAAATGTCATTTTGATGTTTGTTACAGTTTGAACTTATAATAGCGAAGGAAAGAGAAAGGTGAGACAGAACTGAGACTGAAAGAAAATTTATGGAAGTGGAAGCGGGAAGTGACGGTAAAACGAGCTGGAAAGAAAGAAAAGATGTAGAATCAGTCAGCTGAACACAGGCAATATCACAGAAAGAACTCTGGCAAGGTCTGGGAGTGAGAGGCCGGAGCACATGGACTCTCTCCGTTGTGCCAGGAAATCATTATTCCAGACAAATAAGACATGTACTTAGTTTGGAACTGTATCCATTGATGATGACGATTAATGATGATAATCTTTCTCTTGTTCCCTGACAGAACGTTTTGTTTTGCTGATGTTTATTCGTCAAGTGTCAGTTTTTTAACAAAGGTGTTTCCCTTTCTTCCATGACTATGTCCACGTTTTCTCAGTGTAATCATACATGTGTATTTGATTGTTCCCTCAAGCTGAATGTAGACGTGCTGGAGGTATTTGTTTTCCTGGCTGAAGGAAGCGATACAACAGCTCAGAATTACTCCGCCTGACAAAGCGTGACAAGTTCGATCACAGTGATACCCATGTACACGACTGGCATCGCTTGTTGATCTTCCATCTTATCTTCTCCGTCATGTAAACAAAACTCCCGGTGCCAGAATCTTGCCTGCTGTACGACTGCATTCTTCAATTTGAGCAAATATTGCTTTGTTCCACAGCGCCATCAAAGGAAATTGCCAATTTCAATTTGATTCCGTCCTTAAAAGAAGCGCCTTCCCTTTTCGGGAAAATGTAGACGTTGTAATTGCTAGACCTACCTCATTAATAAGCTTCTTGCCCAGGGCCACTCCTTCCTGGAAATTGATGAATTGAGACGTGTTCGTTAAGTCCCCGACTGGTGGAGATACCTTTTAAGTCAACAGCGACATTTTCATGATTAAAAGTGCTCATCTCAACTTAAGCTGGGGATGTTAAGGCAGCGGGCTTTGTATCCGCGACTTAAGGTGGCTATGTCTATATTTACTCAACGGTAGTCCACAAGATACTAATGATGATAAGCTCGCCGATTAAAAATCATGGCGACAAGTCGATGGCCTGTCACGTCCATCGCGAGACTTTTCGTTGTTAGAAGCTTCCGCATACTCTTTAAAAACACCTGGTGGTCATTAGGGTAATGGATAGTGAGAGGGATTTGAGATCGACAATGTCTCTTGGTTTGATTTGCATTACTGTCTTGCTCATTTGATTGTATTGCACTTGCTGTTAGTTTATTTTGAGTTTTCCCTATGCATTTATTTATTTTCATCTATTTTATATTATGTCGTTGTTTAAACTGTTTGGAACGTTTGTTCTTTCCTTTGTGCATTGGTTTTGTTTCTATGACTTCGATTAAGCTTCTGTTATGGGAAGAGTGGGGTTGGTGGGAGGGAGGGGTGAATTTGGCAAAAAAAGGATGAGGGAACTATAAAAAAAATGAACAAGAGATGACAGGCTAACCAATAGTAAACACTTGATAATTTATGCTTATTTTAAATCTACAAACAAATAATTATTTAATAGCCTGCATGTTTTATGACCTGAGGCCATGAACCCTCACTATTTTACAGAGTTCTGACGAAAACTACGCCTATAGCCTGCGCTGCAGCATTACGCTGTTAAGTTGGAAGTACTTGTTAAATGAGTAAAACAAAACAAAAAAATTAGTCCTTATAGGTTGCTTGCTTGTAGTGCGTCTTCACTGCATAATAATTTTCTTATGTTTTTGTCATTTTGCTTAAGAAACTTTGATCTGCACGCTGTACATCCAGATCTATATATATTTATTATTAATCCAATCATAACAGTTGGAGATGGGCAGTGTTTTAATGTGCGTCAGTTGTTTGGGCACACATTTGCGAGATCTCTTTAATTTCTTGGGCAGTCTAATAGGTTAGGCGTCCATTTCTAATTAATTCCTTGCCACATTTTTATTCTCCTCTAGTACTTTGTTTCCACAAGACGAGAATGAAAACAAAGAATTAAGCCCAGCGACAGACAATCTGGGTGTGTGGTTCAGAGTGTTTTAGCGACCATGTTATTAATTTTTTTTTCTCGTAGTATGCTTATGCACTGGGGCAAATACAGCACAACTAAAGGGTGGAGGGGCAAGAGAAAAAAAAAAGCGATATTGATCACAGCAGAGAGCAGAACGAATGTTCTGGGGAATTAAAGCAATGAGACACCGTGAGAGGGATGATCCGGGTACGCACGGCAGGGCGCGTGCTCAAGAAGGCCGACACGTGACACAGGGTCATTAGACACAGGAAGTGAGTGGAGGGAGGAGTCCAGACGTGTGACTGATCTATGCACATCCGGGCAACACGCTGATAACTTGTTTGTGGCACTTCGGGGTTCATCAAGTCTTGTTAAGTGTCCTGCGTTATGACTGTCATGGTACGTTAGTTCCATTGTTCCATATTGTCTCGTGCAAACGCTCAAGTTGGTAGTCTAAAAGTACCGGCACTTCATACAGAAATCAGGAAGACCGGCCAGGTGTGCCCACTGTTACCATTGGTTAGCGCTGGAACACTTAACACTTAGTTTTGCCGCATGAGAAAATGCTGGTTACATGCTTGCTGTAACTACCTCCATAGCTTCCTAAATTTCTACATTCCGAATTGCCTCTTGGTTTACCTGTCAACTGATCTATTCAGCCACCTACTAATCTGCATAAGTCACTACCTACTCCCCTGCTTAATACCTGCCTATCAGCTTTTCAAGTATCCTACTTTTCACTGCCTTATCTGAACAAGCGGAACCATCTATAGTCCGAGTCATCACTGTAGTTTTTACCCTTGTTTTCTTTAATATTTTGCCTCCAGCATCAAGCTCCAGTGTGCCGAAATTTTGCACGGAGACATTATTAAAATTTCTGTTGTGAAATATTCTGCACAAGTCCATATTTCTGGAATTCTCTGAACATCAGTTCTTGTCACAGGGAGCCGAAACTTGAGTGTTATACAGTGGTGACGGCACAAAGAAAATAGTCTCGTCATTACTTCCACTTTTTTCCTGTTTTTTTTTTTAGCACAATATGCAAGTAAACTTTAGATCAATTTCTTTTTTTTTTAAAATAACAAATATCACCAAAAAGAAACGTAATTAATGCCACCGTATAAAATGTTGAGCTTGCCGGAACACTGATATTAACGAAACCTTGTTTCCAAATGCCATGTCGCGGACTATAAGCTGTCTTCCTACCACCCTACCTAATAATTATGTATGTGGAATAGATTAATTCCTCTTGGTTTTTGTTCGTATTGACGTTTAAAGTCGTATTTCACAAACCAGGTCAAATGCAAATTTTGGTTTCACTTTACTAAGAATTTAGGCAGATTCTGATGACATTATGCCTGTCATGTGCAGCCTCAAAATTGTAAGCACGTAAGAGTTGGTTAGACATGAAATTTCCTCATGCCATTTACAGGCTGCACCTTATACCCCTTTTCTCCACACTTCGTTCTTGAAAACCTCTCAAAACCTTATTCCTATGACTAGCTAGAAACTGTTTTATTTCCTCATTAACGATGGTGACCCACTTCAACTTGTCATCCGTAAAATTCTAGTCTACAAGTTAGGTATTACAGCATAGCAATACTGTACGTCTTTAAAACGTAATGCTATACGTTAACCCTTACTGACTTTCTCCCAGAACAAAACCTGCCAAATCGTGGACCAGTTCTTACTAAACATTAAAGTAGCACTTTTTTTGTATTTTGGTAGGTAGGTCACACAAAAGCATTACACGGGAAACAATTCTCTTAGATGAAAGGGTTAAAGTTGAAGTGCCTGGTGTGACACCGAGTAAGCGGTTGTGATCCCCACAATTAGCTGGTCGAGTGGGCAGTGGAACAAGTGCCGACCTGACAGGGATAAGTTTCACGCCAGTCTACAGGCGCGCCCACCGCCACGAGGCCATAAGCTGGCGTCATGAAGGCCCTAATCTGCCGAGCCACGACTGGGACTAAAGTGACACCTGGCTGTAGACCGTACTCCTGAAATGAGACGGAGGCACCAGAGCTGAAATTATAGGCCATGGATTGCCGGGAAAGTCTGATACACTGGTGTTGTTGTTTTTAGAAGAGGTGAAATTTGGTCTCACTTTAAAAGTCAACCTTTTTTTTTGTTTTTTTTTTGTTTTTGCTTTCCCATTTGAATCGTCTTGAACGTACATGGTCTACATAACATGTCAAAAAAATCTTTGAATTACTAACATCTTAAGTTGCCAGAAAATCCTTTTCTTTCTATAAGCTTTCGTTTTCAAAAGTGCCCATTTCTCTTCCATCATGAACAGGCATTACTAATTCTACTTTGGATGGTGTTGTTCTTTTCATATTCAGTAGTCTACCTTGGATCATCATCAAATACATCACTTTCAGTTTTAGAGGACTTCACTGTGACAGAAGACTAGGGCTCTTCAGCCTCTTAATATCGTGTCGAGTTGGTGACAGAGCACGGAAAACGCTGCAACAGTCATGCGGAGACTCACTGGTCCGTCGACGGCGCCTTAAGTGTCCGACAACAATCAACGGCCTCATAACACAAATCAACACGTTCTTTCCGCACGATTACTCCCTCAGTATACTTCACCGAGAAAAAGGGAACCACATGCCCTCAGGGACTTTTCTCCAGCCGTCCCTCGCATTCCTACTCGCTGACGCCTCACTTACAGTGTTTTAGAAACGGCTTGTGTTGTTATTTGTTATCGTGGGTGCCACCATTCTTCTTGCGGACTACGGAGATCTAGCGCGACACTCTTGAGCCACAACAGGGCACGGGGCTGTTTCTTTCCTTTTGGCTTTCATGTCGATGCCGTATAAAAACAGAGTTTTATATACATATTATTATACATATATATACACGACGCTTTACAAACGGGACGTGCGACACATTTTGCACTAGGAACTGATACAGGTTTCAATGTTCAGTAGTCCTCAATATCTCGGACTTATGTACTCAACAAGTTCATAGACCCTTTGTGAGCTATAATGCCGAGACTCTTATTCTATATTCCTATTTGCCCATGACTTCGAACATTCTACGAACGCGAAATAATAAATTATTTCCATAGAAGTCGACTTCATGAGGTCCTACCATCCTTCAGCATACATGTTCTCAGCGCTTACGCCAATCAGTATCCTCACTCTTTCACTTAGCTATGTTAACTGCAACGCAAATAATAAAAGTAATAACAAATCTAAAGAAGCACTGTTTTCTACAGATAAAAATCTTTGACAGACTCCCTATGTCTTCAAGCGAACCACATTATGTTTTTGAAGGTGTGTCTGTGGCAGCCGTGTTTGTTGACTGCTTGTTATTAGGTGCTATTTGCTGCATTCTGGAAGTAAACGTCCCCTGCGAATGATGGCATCTGGCGGCATCTGTGAAATCGCTACTATGTTTCTGTTGATGTTTTGTTTTTTTTTATATTTTGTTCTGTGCTTGGCACTGGCGACCAATAGCCATTTTAGAAATACAATAGGTTTCCCGGTACTCAAAAATTTCACCCACTCCTTGTGATTTTGTGCTTCCCAGAATCTTATTCTATATTTCTATTTACTTTATAAACTCGAACACCCCTATGAACTCAAAATAATAAACTGTTCCAACAGAATTCGGTTCGTGAGGTTCTGCTGCATCATCTATTATCTCAGGGGTTCTCAGCTCGTACGCCAAACAATGTTCTCACTCTTAATTGTACAGCCCCTGCAGTCGCCCGTGGAAATGTCACGAAAGGCACTGTCTCACTGTGGCCCATAAATCAGCATGTGTCGGACTATCTGGGTTACGCCATCTAACGACTTGATCTGCTGGAAGCTTAAGTGGGGAGGAACAAAGCCAGGCATTAGTTAGGATCAGATACAAACTTACATAATTCACATTTTGTCATGGCACACTTCAGAGAAATCCGTTGATAGATACTATGATGTAACATTAAATTCATGAGGGTTTTTATTTTTTTTTGTTTGTTTTCTTTGTTGAATTTGGGGGGTCNGGGGGGGGGGGGGGGGGTTGGCGGCGTTATTCGGTAGAGGAGGGATATGCCAGACAAGACATTATGCACATTCGTCCATTTTGATACAACAATAACAACAGTTTATTTAGCTTAAATACAATACATATGAGCAGGTGTACATAACAAAAGTAAACATGCATTGATACAGATTTGTGCAGGCGGGCATGAAAAATATGATGAAATGACTTTATAAGGAGATCCATGACAGTTATTACATGAATCGAGGGCACTTCCTAAAGCTAGGTATATTCTTATTTCATTCATAATTAATTAATTTCAATAGTTTACAGAGACACAAATACGAAGTTTGAAGCACACATGTTTGCACACTAACTTTTTGTTGAAAAAAATTACAAAATAGTTTTATGTGACTTAGAATTTTTTAGAGCACGATCCTACATTTGCTGGGGGAAAAAAAGTTCAAGTCCAATAACTTCAACAGTTGAATATAAACTGACATAAGGGTATTTAAATCGGCAGATAAACTCTACAAATGTTGCAAATGTCATCGATAAAGGTGCTATACTTTTGTCACAGCACACACCAAAGAAACATAATAATGTCAAAATATGTCGTGCCCAGACCAGAGTGTCAGCTGCACAATGGGCACGCTTCTGTTAGCCATGTGCTTGTAATTTTTCAACAGCAACGTCATCACAGCAGCTAGTTTTTTAAAATAATTATGCGGCACTAGGAGACAATATCCATCTACTAATTGGTGTCGAATTTTACCTGTATACAATCTGATTAACTGAATTTATTAAACTTTGAAATTAACTAAGTTGTTGGTTGTTTTTTTTATTCCCCCTATACTTCATTCAGAAAGACCTCCAGTAAAAGACTATTGCTCTGAAATGTCTCCAATAACTTGATTATGATGACGCTTTGGAAATAGAAGTGTAATACAAGTTTAAACTAGTTGGCCATGACATAATTAAAATATGAAGATTGGTAAATTTACCTATTTTCTACACCGGTTCTTTTATCAAAGTCTTGCTTCGGTCCGCTTCTAATCAATTATGGATGAAATATAATTTCGCTGTTGCTATCAATCACACTTCGCTTGATCTAACCCGAAATTATCAGTGATGCGTGTAAAGAGATAAGTGCAAGTAAAATCCTAATAGTGCTTACAATGTCAATTCAATTAGCAATTAAGGCCCAGCCCGCAGCGCAGCAATCATTGTATTTTAGCCTCTAAGTTCTCTGTCATCCTTTCATGGTGAGTTGCGTGCGTCAAGTTATTAATGGGGCCCATCGGCACATAACTTAGCAACCTTAAACATCCTCTAACATCGTGTAATGACTACTTGGCTTTTTAGTACTACTGGTCACGATTCCGATTCTGAAATCGACTCTGCCACTTTGACAGTGAGGACCATTCGACTTTGATTCCAACCATCATTCCGAATCTAGAACGTAACATGGCCTCAGTTTATTCTTCCGGAAAACATCAGTGTCATTTTAAAACCATTTTTTAAACTTGTCATTTCACGTTCTGTCATATCCTTACTTCAACTAGCTGCTTACCTCAGTTTGAAAACAGTTGGGAAGGAGAGAAGTAAAAGTTTAGGAAAGAATAATCTTCATGTGTTTGTAACCGGGAACGCCGCTCTTTCCATGACACCAGTGCTTAATGAGAGAGAGAGAGAGAGAGAGAGAGAGAGAGAGAGAGAGAGAGAGAGAGAGAAAGAGAAAAAGAGAGAATATCATGATTTCAATTTCTGTGTCTGATTCTAAATCTATGGATCAATCTGGATTTGAGTTTTTATTTACGTTTCAAGTTAAAGAATCGAAATTGATCGATGCCCGCAAAACGAAAAAAAAAAAGCTGACAGCGATTCGCTTCATCATTAGCGCTGTGTTCTTTTTATCTCTGCATCTCTATGCACCCAGTATCCTCAGACCGCGTGAGCGCCCTCGAAAATTGATTAATTACAATTGGCGAGCGATCGGGGAAACCAGCAAAAAGGGCCGCGTCACGCCGGTGATGGGTGGAAGTCAAGGGGAAATCGCCCTACTCACGCAAACCTGAGAGCATCTCGTGCTTAATGACGCGAGGACTTGGCTCACGACACGAGAGGACAACTGAGAACAGGGGCGTAAGCTAACCCCTCTACGCCCAACCCCTCACCCTTACCCCACCTTCTGAATTCACAAATGACTTACTTCTGTAAACTTCATCACTTCAAGGGAACAGAAAGTAAAACACACGTTCATTTGTTAACTGTGGTCCGTGATGTTTAAATAAATCATCCGTGCTTACGTATTTATAACGTTATATTCCATAAGAACAAAGTTCGGGCCCGAAAAAGACTGCTTTCAGTGAGATATGGCGATCTGAAACTCTACTGTGTGCTGGGTAGTTTGTTACTAAAGTGTATCTCAAAGACGGTAACCCGAAGCCATCTAAAATTTAAGCTTATAGGTCACACATGCGCAAATAAATGCGGGTCAGCACGAATTTTTCGACTAATCTTTTTTTCTCCACTCCATGTGAATCTTGCTGTTGTCTGTCCTAATGCATTCGTTGCTTCCCTGACCAGTTTAAATTATATTACTACAGCAATATTTGGGATCAGATGTTGAAAAAGATAGGCATGCAAAGTAGGTGACCCTTGATCTCTCAAAAGAGCCTTTGGTTTCAACTGAGTTTTCATGGGGCAGATTCAACAAAAAAAAAAAAGGCAGGGTTCAGAAGTCTACTTGTCAAGGTGCCCTCACACCCCATTCATTTTTTTAAAAGTTAGATAGTCACCTGTTTTACTGCTCAATAGGAAATAGGCAACGGAACTTAAGAAAGGGGTCACACCGGTTTTAAATTACTAGTGTTATATTATTGAATTATTTGGGCGTTTGTAACCTAAAACCTGATTTAAGTTTGACTGCTGCACTTTTTGTTGAATAATAGGCTTGATTTCTCGGGAGCAAATGTGTGTTCCTCATTGCTTGTCATCTGGGTTCAGTACTACAGACGCGTTCTTTTAAAACTTGGATTAAAGATATTTGCATGTTTAAACTAATTAATGGCGACATGAAGAAGACGACTGTCGTGCTTTAGAAGATGAAGATGGCCGTGAATGATGGGAGGGAAGTTCAGACACACAAACAAATTTAATGGTATCCACAGATCTTTACTAGGATACTATAATGTAAGTTGCTGGAAAGCCTATATTTTCAAATTCGGATCTCTTATAATACTGCTATGACAAAGGTAAGCATGAACATACTAGCATTATCTGGTGTAACAGTCATATTGCACGTTGCAACCTCGATGTGAAATTCTAGTTTGTAACGGACAATATAATAATAACAACAGGAAATGCAATATAATATAATATTATGTTATAACGATTCAAAAGAGATGCAAACTTAAAAACAAGAGTTCTCCATAATCATTTCAAGACTTTTCGTCAGACTCATCTGCACTGCCTACTCTACAAAAATAAGGTTTGGAAATAAAGTGGATCCCACATTTAAGTATTTAGCGCCGAAGAAGTCTACTTTCTCCTCAAATTATAATCCGTCCCTTAATTAAGTTTTTGAACCCCTCCATGAATATCCACACTGTATATATCAAATTTTGGAGACAGCTGTACCCAAAAAATTCGACTAGAGATATTGGGACTCAGCGGCTAATCTGTAAAAAACTGCCGACTTTCTGAAGTGTCATCACAACACTGTGAAACATGTTCGGGAAAAAATAAGAAGAACACCAAAATTTGTTCATGATTAATCTGTGCACTACAAATTCAAGCATCAAGGCGGAAGATGAACCTCACATGGATTATATCCTTGGACGACATCGCAATGGTTCATTGCAAGCACACATTTATTATTTTGTTCAGCACGGTAAGCACCAATGGCAAAAAATAAATCTTACAGGGTTTCTAATAATATATAATTTCTAGGACGTCCCGAATCGCCTGCATTGGCCGGAGACCCATACTCTCAGAACGTGCATTTGTCGTCTCTTTAGCACTTTCCCCCTTTATCCTACTCTGTATGAACATCTGATTGTGTCCGCTCACTCCCCACTTCTGTTATTAAGTACTCAGTTCAAATCTTGTATTATATCTATACTCTCAGAACGCATTGACTAGCTTGTAGCGACAAGTAGTCGATAAGCATGCCACCCATAGAGACGCAGGATAAAAACAGTATGCTTTACCAAAGAGGACATTTGGTTGTTGTTTTTTTTTGGGGGGGGGGATGGNGGGGGGGGGGGGGGATCTGTGTCAGTGACGTCACTCATAGAGATTGGTGCTTCGGTGGACTCTTTATTATGTAGAATGCAAGTGATCCTCTCCTGCACACTCTGAGTCTCACGTGAGATGATGGCAGTGTCTTATTGTCTTTTGTTGTAAGGTCTTTAACCCTGTCACGGGGTAATCATATCAGATAGATGAGATAAGCCATTAGGAAGCTTAATCTGGGATCATTGCAGTCTTGGGCAGAGCGATACAACCTGTCGCTAGTACTTGGCCGATACTTCATAATTATCTTTATATTTAGCTTTCATGAACCACGTGTCGATTCTATCAATTCTGTTACTCTGTTGTTTTTTTGTTGTTTTTTTGTTTGGAGGGGGGGGGGNNNGGGGGGGGGGGAGGTTAAACATTTCGATCTTTGTCAATACTTTTGATACATATCAATACTTTTAATATACCGAGGTCAGACAATCTTTCAACGCTTCCTCTCTATGACATCGAAAATCCAGTGTCTGAATTTTGATACCGACATTGCTGTATATCGAAAGTATCGATGCTCAGGAACAATATCGCCCGCCACTGTTTGTCGCATAGCTTCCTTTCTTCGGATTTTCTCCTTTCCAGCAAATACCTCAGAGCAGTCCCATATTTCATGCACTTTTGCTAAGCTCGCAGAATTGTAGGAATAAAGTAGGATTAATGCTGCAAAGCCTAAGAAGCAAATGTATTCTATTACATCATTAAGATAGATTGCTTAACCTAAGAGAGGCTTAAAGCTGGACATGGATGTGCTGTGAGTTCCTGGTAATCACGGGATAAATATTTTTGCTCGCCCACTTCTTAAGTGCAAGGATTCATCTTGTCGTTACGTTGTCTTTACATGAGATATATATGCATTTATCGTTATTGTTTTCACTATGCCTGGACAGTAAACTTCTGATACGGCAACAATAACGGTAACATTTTTTTTTCGCCTCTGTATTTTATGCTCGTCGTATTTTAATTGCCTTGTTTTATCTATGTGGTTTGTTCATATGTATACTATGTATACCTGAGCTAATAAAGTTATTGTTATTGTTAGTACTAATAACATACTTGCCATGCCTGGACAGTAAATTTCTGATACGGCGCATATGTCTTTTACTGAGGAGACGCAAAAATGTGAGGGCGCAATCTTTGACTCGTGAACTCTACCAAGGGAAGGGGGCAGCGCAACTTTGTTTCAGAAATTTTTAAGATAATAACTAACGATTTCAGAAACGTTTACAAATAATGGATTTTTTAACTTTTTTTTTTTTTTTACTTTTAAACTTCTATTTTCAAGATGGGATCTCTTATTGACTGTTATGGCAGATGTAGGCATGTGCATAAAAGAATTATAACATTTCCTGATATTGCTGTTTACCGTCTAGAACCTGATGTGCAATTCATATCTGATTCTTTTGCATCACTCACAATATGATCATAATATCACCAAGAATTGCCTTATGCGCATGCCTATCTCTGCCATAAATCTCGGGAAGAGACTCGGGCTATGAAAACAAAAAGCTGTCTAATGTTTAAAAATCTCTAGTTTATCCTGCCTTCCTCGCGAAATAGCAGCATAGAATCGTGTATTGGCCTCGCACGGCACTAGTCGGGATGAGGCGGGGGACCCGATGCCCTTATTAGCAAAAGGTCGGCGTTTGATGCGCCCTGAGCGCACTTGACTAAACGGTTGGAAATTGGGAAGAATAGAATAAAAACACCAGGGGTGGCGACTGGGGCCCGTGTCACGGTATCTCCGGGGGGATGGGCGAAAAGTGACAGGTCGAGCGATTGGCCTCATTAAGACACTGATTTGCCCAGCGCCATCATGATGGGGGGTTAGTGCTGGAGAAGATAAGATCTTCTAGGGAAAAATAGGAGAGAATTCATGCTATGAGTTAAAGTTACATTGAAATTATTGAAGATTAGGGCTGCGAAAGGATGTTAAATTTGGCTCGAGCAGACAAACGTATACAGCCAGCTCATCTGATGTAAAATTTCTTTTCTGCGAATGGAATTGACATGGGTGACCAACGAAGGATAACAATTTTAACAGTAACTCTCTTGATAGTGACAGAGGGCAATACGCTATTTAAAACTGCGCTCGCACCTAACAGCACTGCAGATGAACGCCCCGGGTGGAATTTTCAAAATGTTGAGATAGGCGCCCTATGGAAATTCGAACTTATTGTTTGAAATAAACATTTAGTAACTTCTCCCTTTGATATTTTTCATGAGCTGGCTTCTTACAGATGATCATCTCAAGGCCACGCACATCAGCATTAATGCAGGACTAGACAAAGACGCATGATTATGTCTTAAAATTTGTTTGTTGGTTGGTTGGTTTGTTGGTTTGTTTGGTGTTTTTTGTTGTATGTATGTTTGTTTGTTTGTTTGTTTTTATAAGTATAGTGTCACACACACACACACACACACACACACACACACACACACACACACACACACACACACACACACACACACACACACACACACACATATATA
>JAWQUT010000006.1:4331934-4342646 GCA_033807755.1 Ellobium chinense
GAAGGACCGGGAGGTGGGGGGGGGGAAACATCATCAATCATCATCATCATCATCGTCATCAGTATTATCATCATCGTCATCAGAATCTTCATCACCATGATCTTCTTCATCGTCATTGGTATCATCAAGACAATCATCCTAAAGCAACCTTTCGATATAGTAGAACATAATTTAGTTAAAGCGATATTTTTTTTAAACACTAGTATATCAGTTGGTAGGTCCTAGTATTAATCACTATTATCCTCCCCCTTCTCATCCTCTTCCTCCTTCTCTTCATCATCATCAATAACACCATCACCATCATCGTCATCATCACCTTCATCATAATCATCATCATCAGTATATCAATGCAACTAATTACGACAACTCAGTATCACTAGATGACAGATAAATCTGTACATCACTCAGCAAAACACAGCAAAAAACAAACAAACAAACAAACAAAAAACCCTGCGATGGAGCCAGACCATGAAGGAGGATCAGAAGAAACAGAACAAAGACAAGGAGATGAAAAGAAGCGAAAGAAGACAGTCCAAGGGATCAGTAAGATGAACGCAAATAAATTGCATCCATTCCATGCTATCAAATAATTAGTTTTTCCTCGGGTTTGCCTACGACCACAATTGCTCCTCGGCCAGAAGAGGCTTTGGTGTATCGTTGCGCGAAGCACTAATGGCCTGTTGGCGTGACGCATGAGAACATCAGAAAAATGAATGTAGTCCACTTAGTTTTCAGACAGGAGTCAATTAATTCTACAATTCCCCGGTAAAAATTTGCCCGTTAAATACAAGCGATCCGATTTCAGTCTCCGCGGCTCGAACTGGAGCTGTGTAGACCGGGCTATATTAGGGTCTTTACTGTGAGAGAGAGGTAAGGAGATCTCTGTGGGGAGAGAAGGGAGGGGACGGGACGGGGAGNGGGGGGGGGGGACAGGCAGCCAAGAGAATGATTGAAAGCAATTTACAGCGCCGCAAGTTTTAAGCACATGAAGAGAAAGGAAAAAAGTCCCATCGATTACTCTTTAACCGGATGAAGAGTGATCAATCTACGAAGTACCTTGATCATTTCCCCGGCGTCGCGAGGGTGGAAAACATGGCTGCCAGAGAGGTTTGATGTCAACGTGAAAAAGTGTATCATTTCAGGTGTCAAATAAGTTGTCTTTGCAGACCTGATGGGGACATTTTCTTGACAGTTTTAGAGCTTGTTTATGACACACAAGTAGAGGTTATCGACTTTCTGGGAAACAGGTTGAACATGACTTGCTCACAAGAGTACCAGGGGTTAATTACACACGCCCTCCCACCAGAAAAACTTGCGCAAATTTGCGGTAATTATAATTTGTCATCCTTGCAATTTGTCTTGAGCGGCTTCCTGGGGTTCTTTTAATATTGGCCTAAAAGATCCATATCAAACAGGCGCAAACTTGGGCGGAGAACTAGTCTAAGGCGTTTACAAGTCAGACTTTTGGTGAATTTGTCCAGGTACTGTAGTTATATTTACTCGGCAATTACCTCATGGCTACCCCTACGTTGACAATAAACCCGAGGAGAAGCCAGTCAAAATTTGCCTGGCATTTCTATCTTCGCAATCGAACAAAGCCGTTAGTATAGGAGTGAAAAAAATTTGTCTCCAGGGAAAAAGGTACACAATAAATCTCTAAGTGCTATCATTAAGTAAACAAACGGCGTATTTAGATGTTATTTGTTTGACCTTTTTCGAAGCCACGATCCCCCGAAAAGCTTTGGAATTTTTTTTGCATGACACGAGGCTCTTTTCTGCAAAATCTCTACACCATCACGCAGCCAGGCGAGGGAAGCTATCATGACGTTAAAGATCTGTGTGTCAGCATGAATTATACACCCTCCTCTTTTGTAAGCTAACCGTTTATAAGTAAATGTCAAAGAGCATTGGAATTTCTTCCGCGGACTGGTATATCAGCTCTCTTCAAATCTCCGTGCACGATACATACCGGCGCCGGCTGCATTATGATAGTGATTAGTCTTCTATTCAATTATTACAGGTTAAGGCTGATAATAGGGAGGGGGAAAAGGGGAAGAAGGTAAACCTACCCTAGGCCCGTCGACCGTACTGGGCAATTACGAATCCAGGAGACAATAAAATGAAACACTGACTCGGAGGATATTAAATGGCAAACCTCAAGAGTCCCTGCAAATCGACACGCAGAAAACCAGTGAGTAATTAGGAATATGCCAAAGCGGCTTCTCTCAGGGAAAAAAAAAGTATACCTAGGGGACCCACCACACACCGTCACTTGACACCCATTTAATAAGCATTTTTCCACCATTTTTTTTTGAGCCCTCGTTCTTGCAGTCTTTGTCTTTCAGCCCATCCCTCTGAAGTACAGCAGTAAAGCATCGTCTTCCTGGTATTATCTGACATTTTTTTTTGTGTTTTTTTGCTTCGTTTTGCCTTTTAATAGTCTTTCAGAGAAATACTGTGATTAAGGGAATTCAGTTTTGTGGTTTGTTGATGTTTTTGACATATGTGAGGATTCGATAAACTTTTATTTATATGAGACAGCCACAGAAATGAGAAAAACAAATGAAACGATGAATAATTAATGAGGAGACTAATGATTATACAAACAAAAAAAAATGGAGGAAGCAGAAAGGAAAGAATTAATTAATTAAGAGAGCATATAAATAATTGGATACGTATCTTGAATGAACGAATGAATGAATGAATGAATGAATGAATGAATGAATGAATGAATGAATGAATGAATGAATGGTAGTCTCAAATTTATTTTATTTATTCTTGGTCATGCCCAGTTTTCCCACAAAGCATAGTGCGACATTCATCAAAAATACAAATTGATTTCATCTGTACTTACAATGTACAATAAAAGTTTAATTTCAATGACGCCATATACACAGTGTATCACCATTCCATAAAACAGAGATGTTTGAGCACTGACCAACTCAACACAACCACAGCAAACACACAACATAATCATTATTACGGAATAACATTGCCACTCAGTAGAAGACATTATCGTATATAACATAACTTACAGTCATGGGCGAAGATTTGTATGATCAAGCAATAACTGATTACCATTTGAAATGTTCTTTGCAGAATCATGATCCTTGTAATAAAATACTGATGCCGCCGCTGAACCATGATTTCTGTTCCATTGTAAGAGACAGATCTATTCTCACTTTGTTTCCACTTCAGAACCTGACGTAGGTCTTATAAATTCGAAAATATGGAACCTGTCATAGGTCTTACACATTTGAAAATATGGCTTGAAACTACGGGAGTGAAAATCTGGGACCGAGAGAAAAAATTTTTTTCCCCCAAATATCCACTGCATCACTTTCTCCAACTGTGATCACCCTGTCAAAAAGGCAAGTCTTTGCTTCTGCTTATAATACATAAGTTATTTAGCTCCACATGCGACACTTATTGTGTTACTGTGTGAAAAAGAGCTACATTTCAACATGTATCTTGTACTTGATGATGTAAACCAACGCTTTCTATAATTACAGCTCTTACAAGTATACTTACAATAAGTACAAAACTAGTTCCCGTTCAGACAAAAACTTTGGATACTCTTGGCCTACGGCATGTTACAGGTAATTAAATGTATTAAAATTTCATTCATGAACTCTATATTAAAGAACAGTTCTGTGAAAGTCGGGTTCACATATCCTAATATGCTCGCAAGTGGCTCTCCTTGTTTAGAGATTCACCCTAAGGAAGGTCTTGCCTTTTACTTTCCTTCTTGTCTCACGGCACCAAGATCTATTAATGTCATAAAAGCTGTTACAATATTTATTCCGTAGACTTACATTTCGCAATTTTGTATCTAATATTTTATCCCATTGTGTATTCCGACAAATGTCAGCTCAATTATCTCGCTCTTGGGATATTCAAGTGTGCATTTTAATATCGCCGCCTGTTTACCGAAATATTTTACATAAATGCACGGGAAATATCAATAATTTATTTGTCAGCTTTGCTGTGAGAGTCAGTTCACAAGTAAAATTATATGATTCTATGAATAGGATCAGACCTCAAAAAGTGCAAGACACATTATAGTGGGTTCTTGTAACTTTCACATGTAGCTACTGCTGATAGAGATGAGACCCATTTGTAATTTACAGGTACTTACTTGTAAGACATGAGTATCAGTCTAGACTGAACGCATTGGGAAATGATCCCATCGTTAATAGGCAATTCATTAAAATTCACGTAATTAATAATTATTATAATAACTAATGTTCGCGGCATCTTACTCCTATTTGATTAATTCTAAAAAGCGCTAAATAAATCTGTCGATGGCAGTGTTTACTGTAAATCATCATAAAATAGTGTGCGTTGTCAAGACAATCAACAGCAGATCTTGGTGGTAGGGACACACAGCTGCATTGGACTGTCTTCTACATTAATATCATGTTAAGTCCAGAACTCATAACATCAACACAACAGATGCAAAACTTCGTTAAAAAAATCATCACAATTTAGTTTACATGTAAACTAATGCAGTCAACATTCTTTATAAAATATCATTTTCTTTTGTCTCTTCTCATATCTCTCTCTCTCTCTCTCTCTCTCATTTCCTCTGTTTCTTTCTCTCTCTCTTTCTCTTTCTCTCTCACCCTCTCTCTCTCTCTGGATCGGTTTTAATTTCATAAGCTGTGCCACTTTTCTTGTATCTCATTTCTCTTTTCCCTCTCAACTTCCTGTGCACAATTTCTTACACCATTAAACACGATTAAACTTGCTCAACTCAAACAATATCAAACAGAAACAATGATTAAGTAGACATCAACATTACACTGTCATAATATCTATGTACAATTCAACAAAACATTTCATCTCTGAACACTCGAACTGATGGCTAGATATATTTGCATTCACCAATGAAAACTTTCGTCGCATATGGAACGTCTACTAAGCCTTTGTGAGTAGTCGAGATCTAGTTCTCATGATCCAAGTGCTGTTGAAAGAAGTCTGCTTTTAAAACCTGTGAGCCCTTTCTTTTGTGCCTTTTTAGTTGTTGTTGTTGTTGTTGTTTGTTTCAGCATTGAGTCTTTACGGAACGGTATAATAAAGGTGTTATGGACTTATAATGATCTGTAAGCGGGCCCTAGTTCTTTCACGAAAGAGAACGAGCCCTTACAAAAAAATTAATATTTAAGATTTTTTTTTTTTCAAATCAGAAATGTGAAAAATTGTGAGGTCTCTGCAGATTGTGAGGCCCTAAGTTAGGTTATACGTAAATCCGATACTGTGTAGCGAAGATGTGGTAATGAATTTCATTGTAATACATGTAACATTGAGACCTCACGGCTTCGGTCATGTACTAAATGAATCCCACGGACGGCGCTAGAAGTAATGCTCTGATCTCGAGTCCAATATCTTCTCTTACAAAATTTACTCGTGAATTGGTAAACCTCACAAACCCTTTAGTATTGATCAGCTCCATGGAATTTGAGTAGGTGGTGTCAAATTGTATTATGATGAATCTGCATTAATTACAATGTTTTTTTTGTAAAGAGATTATACATCTGAAAACTGAAATGCAGGAACATTCTAACTGTGACAGAATTAAACAATGTGGACGAAGCCTGTAGCTTTCATTCACTATGTGTTATATAATGCGACGAAGGTTTAATTCGGTAAATGCAGGTTATATCACCAGTGAACGAGAGCGTCAAAAGACTCTTATGCGTATACCATTACAGCGAAATAGCTCAAATACTATTGCTCAGTTCAAAATGAAAGCAGTTCCAAGTTCCAGTCTATTACTGCTTGTTTCTCACTCGTGTATGAGCGTCTAGACCAACACCGTTAAAATTTCATGTTGTTTCTTGTGAGAATCTCAAGCAATGGAGCAATCCATTTCCGGCACCAAGAAAAGGCTCAGTTTGAGGCACCTCCAATTTGCAGCTCTAAATTAATTAGTATCGATTTTTCACCATTTTCTTGGCTGATACCGAATTTGCATCCCCATGATTCTGATGAAATTTTGTTTCTCAAAGTTTCTCCAATGCTGAAAACCTCAAATCTTAAGTTATTGTGTGCCACTACCTATAAGTCTAAGACTGCTTTTCAATATCACTGGGGAAGACCATAAAGGGATGCAATGAAATTTCGATACTAGTTGTTAAATATCCTTTTCAATACCAGTTCAAGGCATTTTGTACTGTTTTCAGTTATTTTCTGCTGTGTATGGCTAATGCAACTTCCAGCATCAGATTCTGGTGTGCTTCAGAAGAACATTCCGTACAGTAATTGTTTTGGTATCGATAGGAGCTGCTGTAAATTAAATACCACCACTTATTGTTGAGATGGTACCGCCAATGGAATACGCCTTCGAGGGAGATTTCCATAGTCTATTGCACGGAAGGATAAAGGAGGAATTTTTGGAGGTGAGGGAAGGAATGGTAATGATTTTGATGATACGATAATAATGGTAATAAAAATTCTCATTTTTCTTCAAAAATGTAAATCGTTGTATGTGGGAAAATATTTCCAAGAATTCATAATGTCAATAGCTTTAGTAGGCATAATAATATAAAAAAGAGAGAATGTGTGTGTGTGTGTGTGTGTGTGTGTGTGTGTGTGTGTGTGTGTGTGTGTGTGTGTGTGTGTGTGTGTGCGTGCGTGCGTGCGTGAGTGAGTGACCCATATTACATATTTGACAAGAGATATGCAGCGAGTAAAGACGTATGACTTCAACCAAACCGTTGCTGCACAGTCACACTCACAGACACATGCCCAGTGATATGTGTTGTCTTGTAAATACCATGAAAAACACTTAATTACATACAGTACATTCTCCTGACACGTAAAGGAATGCTGCTGTTTCGTCTTAGACAGTACAATCCACTCCACTTAATCACAATCCACTGAAATGCAGCTTCCGCTTAAAGCAAACACTTTTTCATATCTTATTCCTCTGTTATCTCAGTATTGAAGGCAGTTATTAATCGCAGCATCTCTTTGTTGCCGGGGACTTGCATTTAATTGGAGTGGACTGTATATTGACATATTTACATCTTTGGTCGGCTGATTAGTAGACGTAGTCATGCGTCCATCACTCAATCAAGTGAGATGGTAGAACAAACACCCTAATCCCACCTCCCACCTAGCATAATATGTTTTCAGTATGTTAACAAATATGTTGAACAGCACATCTTTAGATCATATGACATGTCATCAAATGAGATCAAAGCCACATAATGTCAACAAATTAATTTTATGAACCAAAGGGTGGATGAGTCATTTTTTGACGTTTGCTCATCACAATAACATTTCAAGTGGTGGGCAGCATTGTTTTTGAGTGTCAATATTTTCAATATGTGGGAATTCGATTCAGTATCGAAACTCAAACTCTGGTGTTCTGCCACTTTTTCGGTACTTTTCGGTAAGAGAAGATATTTTGTCCGACCTAAACAAGACTGGTTCCCTGATTCTTTGAAACTATCTTCTTTCATGCCTTACCTAACCTAACCCAGTGCAAAGATCTAAAATCAAAAGCTTCAAAAGTTATTTTGATTCCCATCCCGCTTCTTAGTAACAGAGTAGAAAGCCTTCAGTGACCTGGTATCAAAATGTATCGAAATTAACACTCTTTTCTCTTTAAGATCATCTGTGCTAAATTAGCTCCCAGTCTCTCAGTACAAAGCTTGGCGATATCGAAAGGTATCAAAAGTATCGAAACTATCGAAAAATACCGAGAGTTTCAAAATGCCTACCTGAAGCTACTCATCAGAATCAAAATAGAACCGATACTATCGATACTCAAAGCTTGAAGGCTAAGTATTGCATTTCTTTAAATTTCAATTTTAGCCCACTACTTATAATTTTGCTGCACTCAGTAAATGTGTAATATGTGTTGATGCATAGGGTAGTTTTCCATAGAATTAAAGATTTGAAGAACTTTTTATAGTGTACAAGCCTAACATGAAGAGACCAAAGCTCTCACAAAATAGTTACGACCTTAATTTTTTCTTCAAAGCTCATACATGAATTTGAATAAAGTCATCAGAATTAGTTTAAAAGTCTGAACGAAATAATACAAATATTTGTATTGTAACTAACTTGTAAAATACAGCCTTATGCGTCAACATTAACAAGAGGCTTGCTGATACAGTGATATCCCGGATGGTTACTGTGACAATCCCATTAATAAAAGAAGTATGACATTCTCACATTGTACCAAGTAGGCATAAAATATTCAGCAAGACATTAGTATATCTATATACATGTAATAAGTATATGCAAAAAGGATATATACAATATTGTTATTAAATTCTGTTGATCATCACATGACTAGTGTTTTAATGCTCACAATCCTTTTTCCTTCACATTCACTGAGACTGCAAAGTGTAGGCAACAACTTTGCTGTAGATGTTAGAGAAATTAGGTTTTCACCGAATTATTGGCTTCAAAGACTGTACTCCTCGTGAGTTAGCATGTGGAATAGAAATGAACGTAGAAAAAACGTGGTGGGTAAATGCGGACTGAAGTCAACGCGATAGTCTGTGAATACCCTGGTGAAAACATCATCTCTCTCTCTCTCTCTCTTTCTAACACATTGCAGTCATCTCTGATCCTTCATCATGTCAGAGTAAAATCACACTACGCGAAGAATTTTTTTTTTATGTTTTCTCATTCTATTGAAGTTTTTGCAACAGGAGAAGCATAAGAGTGAAATGAACTTAAAAAACAAACAAACAAACAAACAAAAAACGGTCGACTCCAGTTAATCGCAACTCTTTCCAAATCATCACATTTTGAGATAACGAAAGCAAGATACTTTCTATACAATCGTACCTGGATCATCTCAATTTCATTTCACCGCATTTTTTTTTTCGTGTTGCTTAGAATGTGATTAAACGGAGTTGATTTGTAATGTGATTTCACTCTGATTCGAAGATTTTGATATTTGGCAAAATCCTGGGACTCTCCCAGGGTGCACTTGGGTTAAGGTTAGAGAGAGAAAGCACTCTTGGACGATACCTTCAGATGCTGTCTTGAAACACTTCCAAAGACATTTCCATCTCCACTTCCAAAACACTTTCCTAAACCTTAACCGTACCCAAAATCCTACCCTATCCTCGACCCAAGCACACTTTCGAAGAATCCCAAGATTTTGCCCTGTAGTCTAAATCCATGCTTCATGTCACTTTGATCCTCATCATCTTGGAGCTTTTCAAGAGACTGCTGTATCTTTTGAAACTCCCGAACTCGCAGTGGCAAGTGGCAGTATTGTGTAGGAAACAGTTTATTAAATGATGTCAAGACTGACTGTAACAATGACTTCATGAATCGGGGTTTGCGATCAGCATTGCACGGATCCTAGGTCATCGAGGGAGGAAGTGACGTCAGTCCACCGTCCGTCCCATAAAGTCTTTTCTGGAATGACGGAAACATAGTCCATTTTGTGTGCTCTTCGCGACATGATGACGGGGACCTATGAGTTATAACGTCAGACGGCGCCGTGTAGGGACCGAAGAGATGAGATGTGAGGGTAAGGGTGGGGGTAGCACAGAGGTGATAAGGAGGAGGGGAGGGTGGAAGGGAGCGGGGAGGACAGGGAAGAGGGAAGGGAGGGGTTGAGGGGCGGGGAGCTGCCTGAATGTATAGACTCCGGTCTGGTGTGAGGTGGGAAGTTGTTCTCGTGGTACAGCACAGGAACTCGGACCATTCTGTGGGAAGCCCTCTGGGACAAATTGGCCGCTTCCATCTCCGCTGCCAGCTGCCGCTTCCACTTGTTCCTTCTGTTCTGGAACCAGATCTTCACCTGCAGATGACAAAGAGACATTGACAATAAGTGCTATATATTCATGGGAGTAAGCTTTACTCGAAAAAATACTAAGACTCTCTCTGTAAGTGCTTGAGTAAGGATTTGGGGCATCTGAAAAGAAAGCATTCTCCGGATAGTCCCCATAGTTGATCAGGGGTTCTACACAGTTGTGTTTTGGTGTTTTTTTTTCTAAAATTGTCGTTCTTTCTTTCACAATTCTACATACATCCCTAACCCGGGCTGTAAGCCGTAGGATCTTTGTCCTAGATTCGGTGGACAGTGCATCAGGTAGTAGATTTCATTAAAGGGACAGGAGTAGTAATTTGCTTCACAACCTCATAAAGTCCACGTTATTATTTTCATATAATTTAAATCCCGTATATTTTTCTTTTCGCTTGACCGGTTCAGAGAAAACACTGGCGGAATGTCAGAATTCTTATCCTGCGCGCGCCGCCATTACTTGTGCTGCGTGACGCCAAAAAGCAAGATAGACTAACACGATTAGTCCAAATGGTTTCCGCATGCACCAATAATCTCTAGCATTTCTCGCTTTATGACGTCACACAGCACGAACAATGGCGACGTACGCCGGGGAAACCCCGACTTTCCAGCATAGTTTTGTTGTAAATAATTTGGCAGAGGGAAAATATACATGGTTTTAAAGTTTTTTGAAACAATAATGTGGTTTTTTAGGCTGTGAAACAAATATTTTCTTGTCCCTTTAATACCGGGACCACCCGGCCTCCCACTAGGGTAATTCCACTGAATGACCTTAACGCTGTCCTTCCCTTTTCGAAAGGGATGAAAGAACAAACATACTTTATTCATGCTAATCTGTAACACAATATGGTTTTACAGTCGACAAGAAACTTTGTACGACGATCGAAGGAAATGGGAAATTCCTAGGGAAAAAAAAGTGGGTGGGGGT
>JAWQUT010000006.1:4350978-4362946 GCA_033807755.1 Ellobium chinense
GGGGAGGGGGACGACAGTGTATGTGTGTTAAATTCTATTTCCAGGTCTGCTGCGAACGTTTACATTATAGTTGTATTAAGAGTAAGGGAGCAGATGTGCCTGGAATGAAAGTGCAAAACGATACTCATATCAATGCGAGTGGCTGACTAATATATATATAAATACAGTATTAGTAAAAATGTATAAATGAATACACGAACAAATGAACAACAACTACAACAATAACAAAAAATATTACACAAAAACAAAAAAAAAGATTCAATGAGACAATGAATAAATAAACAAACGAAGTAACATTTAAATGAATGAATTTCAAAGATGAAGTCTCCGGCAACCGATTATGGCTTCGTCAGTCACGATTTTATGAAAAGTAAAAAGAGAAAAAAATACGAAGCACTTCACATGAGCTTAAACATAATATATCTGAAAAGAATAATTATACTGAAATACATAATAATGAACGGTTTTCATTTGTAATGCAATCTCACCGTTGCCACCAAATTATCGGTGGGCGGGGCTTGAGAGAGCGCGTGCATGGCAGACCTGTCATTTGATCCGGGCGTATCGATTGGTCCGCTCTCTGCTATCGTTTTTGCTGTAATCGTCCAAGGGTGTTATTCAATTCGGTGCTTTTATTTCAATTTCTCTACGCTTTTTTTTTCTTAAATCGCAATATCATACTTAGGTAGAACTTTGTCGAGAGAAATCGATCGATGATAATTACAACAGCCCTCCGGGGCATCGAGGAAAGAGACAGGGTCACGCAGGGATGCTGGAGATTTTTACAACCAACAAGCGGGAAATTAAAGCAAAATGGAATCACAAAAACAATAATAACGGCAATTTACGACACTTTGCAAAGAGAAGAAACAATCAAGCATGAAAAGTAGCAACAAAATGGAAAATTAATGCTTTGAAACCTCGAAGATACGACAGGGAGAGAGTGAGGGTGGGAGAGAGAGAGAGAGCGTGAGAGAGAGAGAAACTGAGAGAGAGAGAGAAAGAGATAGACAGAGAGAGGGAGGAAAAAGAAAGAGAACAATGTTATCCCGAGAGAGATATAGAGACAGAGAGAGACAGAGAGAAGAAGGAAAGAGAAAGAAAACAGTACTATCACAAGAGAGATATAGAGATAGAGAGAGACAGAGAGAGGAAGGAAAGAGAAAGAGAACAATGCTATCATGAGAGCTTTGTATTTCTTCCATTCTCTTCGCCATTTTTCTCTATCGTAAAATTCCCTTCAAAAATCATTGTGCGTCTTCTGCTAATAAAACGTGCACTTTCCGGTGAATTGAGTGAAGACACGGCTATTAACTAAATGAGTAAGCTAAACCTGAGGGGCGTGCGGGCTTGTTAGGAGAAAGGTGATGCCAAGACTTGACATCTCAAGGGTCATACGACTAAGTGGTCTGGCAGCGCCCCGCAAAGGCGGTTGGGAACAAGTGCGTGTTATCCGGCTGCGTCAGTGACAGTTGACAAGTAGGTAAGTGCATAATGTAACAGGGCAAATCTGGAGTGGAGGGCAATCGCGGGTATTGATGAAGCTTCTCACGGGGGTCGATGGTAGCCTTAAGGGAAAACTCTTCATTTTCCCACAAGTTGTATGCCAGACAACATGATGTGCAAGATATATCACCATATTAAGTGGCTTGGAGTTTCAAGGCAAGAATTGTACACCAAAAGTTTTGAATCGCGCATTTTTCTTCCTCATGGGTGATTCATCTTAAGGATGATGCCATATGCGATAGCACCAGTTGCTTGACACCAACTATCATTCATGTACATAGGATTCCTTAGGAGTTTCTGTCTTGAAGCAGACTTACAAGAAATAACATACTTTCTAGTCTAAACTGAAGCTATTTTGTTTCTAAACAGTAAAGCCAGAAAAGCCCAAATAGGACCCTGTATTAAGATATCTAAGAGACATGAGTGAAATCTGGTGTCAAACAACGGATGGCACTACAAATGACTGACACTACCCTAAGATGAATCACTCTCAAGAAAGATAAATGCAACATCCAGCACTATGGTACGCAACAGAATAGGAACTCCAATGCTCCTGTTGTCACAAGTTGCGCACCATGTTATCTTATCTGCATTACTACCTCTTAAGGAGTGTAGTGCCTCCCCTTAACCAAGTTACTGATGCCTGCTACACCTCGCCAGTGAAAGGAAACCAGATGGGAAAAAAAAAAATTAAATGATACTTGAATCCCCAGGAGCGCTTTATCGACAAAGCAGATAATTGTTCCTTGTGTAATCTATGACTGTAGCAATAGGTGCAATAAAATGTGAGCTGCTCACTTTGAAATCTATATTTCTTTATCTCTTTCTCTCCTCATGTTGTTTAGCTGAAGATGGAACAACGATGACAGGGGCTGCTGGCACCGTGCTAGTGAATTAGTAGCCTCGATTATGAACCCACTTTGACGTCTATTATTTGTCAATCTTCTTGTTTCTTTAATTTGCACGTATGTTATGGTCACGATGTATCACGGAAACAACAAGGATTGGCCTGGTTCAGATTGACAATAATGGTGACGATAACAGTTATCAACAAGATCACTGCAAAAATTATTAGAATATGAGAAGAATCTTGAGGGTGGAGTTGAAGTACAAGGTTGTAATCAATTTAAGATAAAGGGAATCTTACAACCTTATACGTTAATATCTATGATATAGATTGTTTTATAATGCACATTTTTAAAAAATAATGATTCTGTCTGTTTATTGCGTGGTATAGCCTGACTGCATAAACGGTTTAAACCACTGCCTAATATTTTCCGGAATTTCGAGTTACGGAAGGAAAATACTTATTATTGCCTTATCTTAGTTGCCCTCAATCTGTTATCAGAGCAAAAGGGTTAACTTTTCCTGACGACTCACCGGAAGCTAGAGAAATACAGGGAAAATAAAAGAGTTCAGAGGATAACTCTAAGATGAACGCAGCCTGCAGTAATTAAATCCTTTTCAATATCACACTGAAGGGTGGTACAAACAATTAAGTTTTCTTTTTCTTGTTTTCAAAGCTGAACTCCGTTGCTGTCCTAAAGGACATGAATGAATGAATGAATGAATGAATGAATGAATGAATGAATGAATGAATGAATAATGAATGAATGAATGAATGAATGAATGAATGAATTGTGAGGTGGACATCACCCGATCTTATAGTCTTAGGAAGCATCAGTCGGCCAGGTTATTAAGACAACATTTAATAGTACATCACCATTCTTCTGTATTCGCCTTCCATGGTATCGTGTGACGCGGTATCAGTAACAATAGAGAACTTTTATTTTCTAGTACGTATCTCTTTCGGACCATCATAACAGAGGTAGGCATGCGCATATCGCGTTTCTTGGTGTTACAAACATATTGCACGTTTTGAACTAGATGTGAAATTCATTACTATCTGACTCTGATTTGTAACGTGCAAAATGGTCGTAATACGTCAATCTAGCATGACATACTTTTGCCTAGGTACAAAAGGCCATCGCGACTCACGACCTGGAACCTCATATCCTCAACTTATATATCAGGTATTGAATATTCAATACCCGGCCTTCAACTTATATTGCTCTGGTTCTGAGGTCTTCCGAGCACTTTTCTCAACTAAACAGTGTAAATTAGAGCAGTTGTTTGGTCTCTTGTCTAAAGTTACAATCTGTGGTGCTTCTGGTGAAAGATATAACGATTGGCTGTTCGAATAATGAGTATTCAATACCTGAATAGACTGGCATCACTCAACATTAGAGCTGACATGATTAGATAAATAGCCATGAAAGAGTATTGCCAAGTCAAACGAATCAACTTCTGAAGGTAATGCTTTAACCGAAAAAAAAAGTGGCGGGGGGGGGGGGGGGGNGGAGGGGCATATTTACAAGTAGCAGAATTATTCGACTTCAGCATCTTAGGTATTAAGAAATGCTTTGGATTAATTCATGATTTCAATTTTTTCGAATACGAATATTAACCCCCTGCACTGAACCGCCACTGAACTGCCTATAAGGAAAATAAAATCTCATCATGAACTGGAATAAAGTTTGTATTATCTTCTTCTTTAAGCACCATGTCGACTGGCGTAGGGGATCACGGTCTTCCATTCTGTTTGGTGGCTAGTGCTCATTTTAACATTATTTTTTGTGCAGCGCTTTGTACCCCCTTCCAATTTGTTAAGTCTATTCACAGTCTTCTCTCTTTGTCTTCCTCTGTCTTTAGATTCACATTTCTGTGGCTTTGAGCGGCTTAAATGTACCTGTTTCCTAATGGTCCAGCTATACATTATTATAGCAAAATTGTTTTGTGGTATAATCCTTATGTTAGGTAAAGTTAAACTAGGATTTTTGGCCTTATTCATCTCCGCTTTCTAATAAGCATTACCAATAAAGGCGGGTGATCTTTGTGCAACGGCAGCAGAGATAGAGAAGTTCCTAAATTTACAATTTTACATGCATTATGTAGGAGAGATCGTAATATCATATGCACCATAAAGCAAACTAGAGTAAAGTAAAAGATAAGCTTTTTACAGAACAGAGGAGTGGCGGTTTACATTATTCATAACTATGTTTCAGTGTAATTTTTCTTGTCTTTTCGCTGAGTTGCGCCTCTTCCCTGTTGCCTCTAAATAATGACTTTTATGTATTTTTAATAAATAAAAAGTATTTAATTATTGGCTGACCAAATACACAATAGTTTTAACATTATTATTCATCCCTAGTTTACTTTTGACGAATTAGAGCCTGCAACTGGCGGATTCAAACATTATACACTGCCCGGCTGCTTCTGCACAGAATGAAACGTGTGGCTGGCATTTCTTTCTTTTTATTCTAAAACCTAGCATGGTAAAATCATGGTAAAATAAACTTCACTCTAATTTCCAAACCTCGTTCAACTGTAATTTTTTGTCATCAAGGTTTGATAGCGTGCCATTTCACTATGTTCTGTCAGCAACCCTGGACTGAAGTATTAAGGCTCCTTTTAGTAAAGATGAATATTATAGTTCTTTAAATATAGAAATTAACAAGATTTAGAACAGAAGAATAATGATTATTAGGCAGCGACAAATTATATTTTGTCCTATTTTTACTGATACCAAGCACCCCGAGTCAAAGAAGGGGTGATGATGTACACGTTGACGACAAAGACGATAACGATAATAACGACGATGATGCTGATACTGTTCATGAAAGTGATGATGGTGGTGATAATAAAGATGATGGTGGTGATGATGATTATGATAGTGATGGAGATGGGTTAGAATTTTTTTCACTTTTATCATTTTTGATTTTTCCTAAACCCTCTCCTTCTCCCCTCATTCTTACGATGAAACTTGACACTGGTTTATATCTGAGCTAATCCGACCGGGATAAAAATGACATTTTATTATGAAATACCCAGGAGACACTGTGGGGGGAGCGGGGGTGAAGGGGAACTGTAAGGACGACTTTCTGCTATAATGAACAAGAAAATACCCAACTCTCTTACTTTATTATTGTTAGCCTACTTCTGTCCTGAGGTCGACTGCAACTTCTTCAGAATTACGCAAGTATCCAACTATGGATTTTGATAAGACACGTTTTATGTTTTGTAAATGTCGAAAATGGCAGGACGCTTTACTGTTCTCACCTCCATGCTAAAAGTATTCCTCTTTAACAATAATTCTTCAGTTTTTATCACTCGTCAGTCACGATTGATGATGGGTGGTGGGAGAGGATATATGACGGTATATATGTGGTGACCTAGACCGGTTGCCCTATTCGTAGAGTTCACAAAACCCAAAAATCAACACCATAGACAAAGGACATCTCGGGATAAGGGTAATATTAAAATTTGTTCAGTGATAATAATTCAGTTTTGATACATTTCATACTTTATTTCATAATCTTCCCTCATTCGAGGTGAAATTAATTCTTTATTTCACGTCATTTCTCATCCCGAGTGAGCTGATCATTTATTGGCTTGATTATTTTTCATTCCTGGCGACATTACTCCTGTTAAAATCTGTTGTACATTTTTTTTTCCAAATTCATTGTGAAATTTATTTATTTTCAAATTTTATTTCTTATCATTCACTCTCTTTCCCCTTCTTCTCTCGAGCTGTCTTTGTGGCGCGTGAGAGCACAGTGCGTTGAAACCTTGACTAACAAAGCATGTCAGTATAATTATTTATTATATCTACGGTGATTCCAGTTTATATGAAGAAAGCTGTCTCCTGCTCATCTCCTGCAGTCAGCCGGTGGCTTTTTACCATGCCCATGGGTGAATGCCGGAGAAAAGTGCGAGACTCATTCATGACAATGGAGAGAAAAAAGAAGAAAGAAAGAGAGAGAATGTAATTTTTTTTTCTTTTCTGGTAATGATGTTTTGTGTTCGAATCTCCGAGTCATACCCGTATCAATGAGGACTTTGCTCAAGGACTTTGCATAGGCCATGCGATATTATGAGACGGCCATGTTGAGACTAATCTTTCACAGCAACAGGTTTAGAATTTTTGAAAAAGTGAACATTTTCCGTCCTCTTCCCACTCTTCCTTCCACTCTCTCTCTTTCTCTCACTCTTTACTCCATCCATAAACATGTTTCTCGTCCTCAGGCACTTGGTACTGGACCATGGCACATCTGGCCCATGCCTAAATCTGTCACTAGTCTAATATAAATGCCCAGATTCATAAAATATTTCACACGTGCTGACGGGTCGCATTCTACAAATTAGGTCAAATGCAAATTATGCAATTTTGAACAAAATAATCACGCTGAGCCCGTTCCGGTGACGATATCAAATTCACGTGCAAACTAGAAAATTTAAGGATGCAACAATTTTATGAGGAATTAAGTCTCCTCATGCCAAAAAAAAGGCTGCACGCGAGGATGTTTTCAGTGCTTTTCTCCAAACTTCATTCATGTGGACTGTGATGTTATGACGTCAGTCCAGAAGATCTGCACAATGTGGCTAATGAGAAAGCCAGTTTCATGTAATGCAGTCGGTGCCTATGAAGGATATAGATCTATAGACCATGGTATTCCCACAAAGCAAAACAAAAAACAAAAAAAAAGAAAAAAGTATGGTCTTTCAAACATTTTGCCAGAGAGAGAGATATGATAGCGATCTCAGATGCCTGGGTTTAGGGCGTGTGATGGTCACTTACACCTGAGGGCACGATCCAACTTGTTCATGAAACTGAATTTGTTCACCACACGTATTTAATTTAAATGTCAGTGACCCTGAACTCAAAGAAATAAATAATAAAATTAGACCCCCCAAAAAAAGGCACTCAGTCATAGAGTTTGCCCTCCAGCCTCCTTTCCTTCAGCCGATTAGCAAGCAGTGCATTTAGTGTAGAAAAGGTGCATTCTTGTCAAGGAACTAACATGTCTTTNTCGGTGCCTATGAAGGATATAGATCTATAGACTATGGTATTCCCGCAAAACAAAACAAAAAACAAAAAAAGAAAAAAGATTGGTCTTTCAAACATTTTGCCAGAGAGAGATATGATAGCGATCTCAGATGCCTGGGTTTAGGGCGTGTGATGGCCACTTACACCTGAGGGAGCGATCCAACTTGTTCATGAAACTGAATTTGTTCACCACAGGCATTTAATTTAAATGTCAGTGACCGTGAACTCAAAGAAATAAATAATAAAATTAGACCCCCCAAAAAAAGGCACTCAGTCATAGAGTTTGCCCTCCAGCCTCCTTTCCTTCAGCCGATTAGCAAGCAGTGCATTTAGTGTAGAAAAGGTGCATTCTTGTCAAGGAACTAACATGTCTTTTCAACATAACGAAGGAAATTTATTCGGCAAACGCAAGAAAGTGAAGTTCCAAAGAAAGGAAAGATAGACAAAATCAACTATAAGTTCCCTTCCGGAAACAATTGTGATGTTGATCAAATAACAGTAATGAAGCTTTGAAAAATCCAAACCAAAATCAGTTGTTTTTATTGCTTTTATAAAAAAGGCTCCACCTAAGGACCCATTTCTCTTGTCTCGTGATGGCCGCGCTCAAAGGCGTAGCTCACTGTTCTATGAAAAGATCTCATGTGGCAAGCCAGTGGCATAATCGTCTATTCCAGCTCTTGACTTTGATCCATATTTTTTGGCACTTCTATGACGTTTATTTATTATATATCATGATGGCATTAAAATAAACTGAATTCTCAACTCAAATTTCATACACTAAACACGCAAGGCATTATCAGTAGCATTCTGATCTGCACATTACTAGTCGACTCCGCTTAATCGCAATGCCATTCAGATAACAGAAAACTGTTATTCCCACATAAAAGTCATTATAATAATCCCTTTAATCGTAACTTTTGTCTATGCACCTGAGACACTGAGATTAAGTGACCTCTGGCCTCGACAGAAAAAAAAACTCTTTTCGTCCGATAACAAAATGCTTGCAACGAATAGCAGTAGCTTAATAGCTGTAGAGACAATACTTGAACTACTCATAAATATGATACGTCAAATATTTTAAACAATAAAATAAGCCAATTCTTAAATCATTTTTCTTTAAATCCAGGTCTATGTGGACAGCTGATGGGACGGGAGGAGGGAGGAGGGTTAGTGGTAAGTAGCTGATGTAGCAGAGTTACTATGCGACCTTCGAGCGCAAATTAAATTCATTCGATAAATTTAACTCTGACCTCCAAAACGGTAACAATTCAATTCTATGGTAACACCTATTGCTGTTTATTCTGAGATCTCCGTAGACTATCTGGCGTCATTTAATTTTGTTATGCGTATCATGTTGATCTATTAATGAAAAGACCTTGGGTGAGATCATCAGTTTGCTGAGATTGCGTCATAGACTTCAACTAGATTAGTTCCAGCTAGTAAAATCCTTTCCTCAACAACTCAAGTTTCGATTACTATAAAGACTTATTTCGGATTCTTGTCTTACTATACTTGATGTTTCCAACAAAAACAAAAAAAAATTCAGATTGCAAATGTAATGGCATTTTAACATCCTCAGAGACTCAAAGCTGATTTGAAAATGTATTTTAAAAAATTGTAATTTTTTTAAGCGTAGGCTACAAACTCTGACAAATATGTCAAGTAAATCAAAATTCATGCATTTTTTCACCTTCTTCTGAAAACTATATTCACATAATAAATCGTGAATAACACCAAAATGGGCCTGCAGTTTAAGACCTGCCATTGAACACACTTCACTATGCTGTGTGTTTGCTGTGTGTCTCAAATTCAGATATCTCTTTTGCCACAAACTGCAAGAAAAAGCCAAAAAAAAAGTTCCAAATAATATTACTTTCCAATACAACGTATTTAATTACTCATATATATCAGCAAGCAGGCAATTCCGATTCTATTATAAAATTTCCTTTTATGTTATGTATCGGCGAACTTCAACGTGTCCTTCGTCTATAACTTCCACTAGCTTAACAAGGAACGCTCGTGACAGATGGTTTAAGGAGTAAGAGCATAAACGCTGATGGTAGACTATTAATTCTTATGAACTCAAAATAAAACTGAAAATGTCTTGGCATTTGAGTACAGAAATTTTAAACACTTTATTTGTGATTGATATGCATATGCATTAAAAAAAATATATATTGATACATTCTTTCTCAATCTGTTTTCCAGGTCACTGTCAAAAAAAAGTTATATCATAGTTCCCTGCTTCCCTCTTTTTTTAAAAAATGTGCCCCTCAAAAAGGGCCGGTGTAAAATAGTCTTTTTATTATAAAATACAACTTTGGACCTATTTAGATTCACTTTGTTATGCCTTTAACGAAAGATATTAGATTTGTTTTTGCAAAATAAACTGTGAGCTGGCAAGTCAGACATAGTTAGACAATCTTGGTTAGACTTTCAAAAAAAAAAAAAAGGATTGACCATGCAATTAAACAATGAAACATTTCTCATAAAATGTTGAAATTTATCTTCTAACCATGTAAGTTTTCGTTTGGTGATAGTTAAAGTATGAAAATGTCTTGAGAACTAGGAGAAATACTGCACTGAATGTCGTATTCCCCTTTTTTTCGCTCCCGTCTCAAAACTAGCACACACACACACACACACACACACACACACACACACACACACACACACACACACACACACACACAGAGGGAGAGAGACACACACAAACACACACACACACACACACACACACACACATACACACACATACACATACACATACACATACACATACACATACACACACTCATACTCTCCTATGGCCCTATCAGCGTAAGACAATTTCATGAACAGCTCACCTAATATTTGTATGAATGCAACTGACAATATTGAAGATAAGGCATTATGATAACTCGTCACTGGTCTCACTTTGGTGTTCCTTGTCCTGTTACCAACATGGAAAGCAGTATGGACTACATAAAGTTTTCAGGGCCTTTGGTATGGCTTGTAATGCGGAGTAGTTATTAAATTTAGGGGTATAATTAACTGTTTTGTCGACTACTGCAATTTGTATTTTGCTAGAAACGACATACATGTGCTTTGTGTGGACAATAAAGCTTTATCTTATCTTATTCTATCTTATCTTATCTTGTCTTATCTTATTATTTTTTAAGAACCTCACTAACTTGTATTTCAATGAACCGCTAGAATTTTCAAGGAACTGCTAAGAAATTCAAATTCATAAAAATATCCCAGTTGATGAGATAAATTTAACATGGAAATACAACGCATGGAATCGGATCTTTGCAACGAGTACCGTAGGCGTGGGATTTGAGTGCATTATGTTTGGAGTCGTAAGATTCCTACCTGTCCCACCATCCTTCCTCTCCTCTTTTTATGTTTGTTATTGCTGGCTTTGATTCTGCAGCTGCAAAATTAACTGTTGCACTGCTTTAATCGGATTACTCAGCTAGATTCAGTGAAAACTCTGATAGCAAGACAACCTTTCGCCCCAAGCTTTTCGTGTTTTGTAATGAGAAATTTCGTGTTGTTCACAGTATATTTCAGTAAGGAATTAACACAGCAGCTGGATCTATGGAATGGGATGGGAGTATGCTAATAAATGGAATCATGCTAACAAAGTCATTTCGGGAAACGTTGAGGCAACTGAACAGTGTATTACGTTGCCTTTGTCAAATCAAATCTGTCGGTTGTTCGTTGTCAAACGTCAATCCCCTCTCCATTTCTTCATATCCAGTGTAGTCTTCATTAACCCTCACACCACACCTGTT
Organism: Ellobium chinense; assembly: GCA_033807755.1. Taxonomy (NCBI): domain Eukaryota; kingdom Metazoa; phylum Mollusca; class Gastropoda; order Ellobiida; family Ellobiidae; genus Ellobium; species Ellobium chinense. The sequence continues at coordinate 4,362,151 of JAWQUT010000006.1, forward strand.
TCCAGCATCTGCCTTTACGGAACGATGTGATCTGTAACCTATCCCTTATATTGAACGAATTAAGATAACCGGAAGAAAGACCTTGCTTTTAAAATCTGGCCGTGTTTGGGGTGGGGGGAGAGGGGAGGGGGCATCCATGGCTTAATGGAAGGCACTGTTAAGATCGAAGCACAAACCTTGATGAAGAACTCTTGCAATAACGGTCCTGGACCAGCATAAGAGATCGGATTTTGTTTTAGAATCTATCACAGAGAAGGGATAGGTATTTAGGAGCTCTCTGATCAACTTACGTCTTTAGTGCTCTCATGGATCACGGTCTTCCCATGTGGTAGATACACTGTCGACTATATACATTAGAGTATCACATGATGCTTCGTGCGCAACTAGAAAGCTTTTTTTTTTTTTTGGTAGGGAAAGAGCGCAAGAGAGAAACAGCTCTCAGCATGGCGGAGAGCAAAGGGCTTTATAACTATAAGGCTGTAACACTATCGACTCTCTGCACATATTTTTTAAAAATATTCATACTTCTACTTTTCTCTTACAATAGTATTTACTTGAATTACTTCCCTTCCTCTTAATAGGGCAACCTTGCCTTAGGGGTCGTTAGAAACAGCCAAATTTCCTTCCGTATCTTATAAAAGCATGACGTTCTAGTGAAGCGAAGCGAGCACAGTTTGCGTTTTAGGCAAATAGGACAAGATAGACCACAGAACAGAAAAGGTAAAAAAAAAAATATCTACACGAGCACTAATCCCTATAAATGACGTCATTTATAAAGACTCCTTCCAGTCCCCCC
>JAWQUT010000006.1:4362967-4367967 GCA_033807755.1 Ellobium chinense
CAAAAAAAAAACCCACCCCATGTCTCCACATTATTTTTCTCCACTGTGTCTATGACAGCCGTGTTTGCTGACTGCTTGTTGCTGCGTGCTTTTGAAAGTAAATGTCTCCTGCCGATGATGGCGTTTCACGACAGCCAGGAAATAACTCTCTTGCTCCTGTAGATTTTTTTCTTCGTGGTATTCCCTCCATGGTCTTCCCATATCTCTCTATTGCCCTCAGTTTGTCACAACCATTGCTGACTCTTAGGTAACCTATGTGTACAGTCGACTTCACTTATTCGGAACTTCCACTTAGTTGCAATAAGTTTCAGAGAGCAAAGCAATACAGATAATAAATAAATATGATAATCTCTGGCTGGATTTGCTTGTTTACGGATTAGTCCGGTATAGAAGTTTACACGGCTTAAACTGGGGATCTTAAATTTGGCAAGACAACCTTCAATAGCGAGGAAGAATCACAGTATTGTATATTTGTATTGTATATTGTATTGTATATTTGGCCCTAAGTGACCCTGAGGGCCCCATTGTATTTAAAGGAGCCTTTCCGGGCACTGAACCTAGAGAATGGGAGTAGGCGAGGGCTATAGAAAAAGGTAGGGGTGACAAGTCATGCTTGCCAGTTGTCAGTCGAGCAGCACATAACATTGCAACACAGATTTATCTAGTTGGCGTTGAAAGATATGAGTCTGATCATGTTAATTTTGCTGTAAGCAGGACGGTAGAAATGCGGGTAGATGTCGCTAGGGTTTGGCTCCCCCCTTCCCAACCACGCCCCCATCTTTTGCCGGGCAGCGTCAGGACACTTTAGCTAATTTTGTGGTCACTAGTTAATTGCAATTCCTTTTAATCGTAAGTTTTCACATTTTCCAGGGAGAGATAGTGATGAGATAGTGCACATTTATAGTATAAGTGTTCACTCTAGTTTAGGCAAATCTGAATAGGACGAGTTAGGAGGGGTCTACTGCGTTAAAAATCTATTAAAACCTCACAAATTCGAATTCCGAAAAGCAACCTAATGTCGAATTTGTAAGGTGTTCGAGTTCATGAGTAGAATTTGATGGAGAAAAATTAGTGACTGAAAACCAGAGCTTTACACTCGAATATGTTTGCTGTTTGAAATATATAGGCTTTGAGATTGTGAGGTAGTCGACATTATCGTGTTGACGTGATGTATATCCAGTGGGAAAAGTATCACTAGTCTAACGATGACTAGTACAGGTCTCGATTAGACTTAGTTCTTAGTACCCTAAGCTCTACACTGGAGGCCCCTTGCTGAACGCTACGCCAGAAAGTTTAGAAACAACGCATATTTTGATTTTATTGCATGGTGTTCCCTTTTTTACTGGATGTGTACTCGAAACATACACACTATAATACCACAGGATGAGAAGATTTTGTTTTGGACAGCATATAAAGAATACATGTAATATAATTATGATAAATAATTATAATCAACCCTGCGTAATCGCATCTCCTCAGGAGCATCTGACAAGTTGTGGTTAAAAGAAATTACGATTATCCCATGATTTTTGTTAGGAATTTAGAATTTTGTCATGTGAAGAATTTTGTGATTAAGCGAATAAATCTCCCATACGGATTGCGATTTAGCGGAGATGACGGTGTTAAATCTTAAAGGTCAGACAAAGAAAAACAAAATCGGACATTTTGTGAGACCCTTGTAGATGGTTAGGCCCCAGAGTTGTAGCTTATTAAACTACATGTATTGTACTCGGTAAACCTATCACTGTTTTATGACTGAGAATTAAAGTATAAAGTATAAAGTATAAACTCACAGACAGTGTACAAGCGCATGAGAAGAGGAGAAAAAAAGACAAGACTGAGAGGATGGAGAAAAATAATTTTGTTCAAAACAGTATTTAAATCCATATATAAGAGAGAAATATAAACAAAATATTCTCCGGTGGCACGAAACTTCGTTCATTGTATAATATTTTGTTTCTAATAATTTTTGTTGTGTCATTTTTATTCTCCTACAGATATGCTCTTCTACATAACGGTAATGGGAGGGTAAATGGTGAATAGTTACACTACAAAATGATCTCTAAAACAATGGATCTATTATATCAATCCAGTTTGACTGTGTGCTGTTTTTACGTTTGTTTTTCAGTATGTTTATTATGTATTTATATTGTATATTATATTCATTATATTTTTTATTTTGTTTGTTCTGAGCATTTCAATAATCTGTTTATTTTTATTTTTTTTAAATCAATTATACCATATTTTTATTTTTATCATTGTTTACCTTACACTTTGTTTCTTTATACTTGTAACTGTTAGTTTATGGAAGTGATCTATTTACATTTTTGCTTATTGTTTTCTGTTCATTTTTATTCATTTATGAACTATGCAACACTGGGGGCCTAGAAGAATTCAGAGATTAATTGAAATCATTCGTCGGCGTGTCAGCTACAAGAGTTACTCACACAACGTTTAAAGTAGTAAGAAGGGAGTACAGACTCTCTAAAGATTAAAAGGTACTTCTTTCAGTACAGGAACGGAAACGGTATAACGGTCAATGATAGTTTGTGAATATAATTAGAACCTTTAGGATAAAAATCATTAAGAAGAATGAATATACATAAATAATAATTACAAAGAATTAAAATATGGGTATAATTCAGACCTTCAGAAAAGAATAATTAAGAAGGAGTTCAGGGAAAAATTGCTACTGATAGATAAAGATTGGCTGAAAGTATTTTCGGGAAAACAACTAATATAAACTGTAAGATTTATTTTTGTTTTAAATACACTTGACACTTTCTTTCAAACTGACCATAACAGATATAATTAATAATTATAGTGACGCTATAATTATAATTTCAATGACAATAAAAATAATTTAGTAATAATAATAATATGGTATTAATAATTTAATAAATATTATAATAGTAATATTACAATAAAATAATAATAATAATAATAATATTAACAATAATAATGATATCAAAATAATAAGATTATTAACAATGATAATAATATTAACAATAATAAAATAATATTAACAATAATAANTTTTTTTAACATGGCCACACTTATTGTTTATAAATTATAAAAATTTGTTTTCACTTTTTGCACTAAAAGTAGACTGTTATTGTTTAGTCTGTGCTAACAATAATCCTATTAATATTACCCTAATCTGATTAGTTATATAATACATTAATTTTTCCACATTAACTCGTGAATACAGCTGTAAGGATACAAATCTAAAGAAATTATTTAGTAGGTATCTCCAAATTTTAATCTGTTAAATAGGATTTTTAAAAATAAATAAATATCATAAAATAATTTATTAGTTTTCGCGGTATTAGGAATAAGAGTTCTAATCAATTAAATAAAAAGTTTTGAAGTATTAAAAAGAAAAAGGTTGAATGAATGTTTACTCACCATCAGGATGAGGGGAAGCGATGAGTCCAGGATACCAGGGGTACCAAAGACCAAAACTTGCAGCTCTTGACGCTAGGCCCGGGGCTAGACGAGCTTGGTCCGAGTAGAGCTGAAATCGCTGGTACAGATCTGAAATGCTAGTCACCACGGCCTCTTTGCTCACATCTTCTCTCGATTTATCACAACTATCGTCGTCTTTATCGTCATCCTTGTTCGGTGAGCTCTTTTTCGTCCCCTCTGTTTTGTCCTCGCCCAAAATGCTGCTGATAGAGAAGGAGGATTTTTTCAAAGGCAGGGGAGCCGCTGGTGGCGTTGCTGCTGTTGTTGTTGTTGTAGGTGGTGTCTTTGACTTTGGTACTGTAGTCGTTGTTGCTGTCGTCGGCGGCATCGTCGGCGGCGGTGATAAAGACCCTGATGACGGGGACGATGGTTTACGGGGTGATGTTGAGTCGTCTGTAGCCATGATATTAGTTACTGACTGTTTTTGTTGGCTAATAGCAGCTTTGGTAGTAACAAACGCCAGATCACAGTATTAAGTTCACGGATGGAAGAACTTTTAAGCTCTGACAAATTTTATAGCAGGCAAATCATCCCTTTATACTGGTATAGCAATGACTGCTCAGTTACATATTAAAAATTTGCGATATTCTTTTTCTCACTCAAAAGAAAATTATTAGCAAAGTGAAGTAAATTAATTAATTGAAACAATAAAAATTTAAGACACTTTTATGCAAGTTCAAAATTTTTTGTTTGTAGTTGTGGATTAGGTGAAAATCGTGAACCAAACAAAAAATCTCAAGTGTGTGTGTCCGGCGAGTGGAAGAATGCAGCAATGTGTCTGGCATCCACACAGTCAAGTGATCGTGTGATTGTTTAGGAACTCGATGCCGCTCCTGCGCGAGATTTGTTGAAATAATAAAACGCTTGGCTTGTTTTCGCCCTCGTTATAAACGATGAGCTCACTACATCAACACTATGACACGGCCTTTTCGCTGCGATCGCCTCCGTTTTGAACGGCATGTGAACCGTCCAAGCGGCGCCTTCCGTCTTTCGCTTTGATAATCACAAAATAATAACTGTCCTCGCGATTAGGCGCCTGTCAACTCGGAGAGCGGCACTGATTGGCCAAACACAAAACATAATAGGATTAATGAAGAGAGCAGCCGTCACTCAGGCTCCGCCCCCTCAATCAGTAGCGATCGAAATCCGCGATAACACCGCGCGGCGATTGGTCGAGACAAATTGTAACAATCACGGCGGTGACGGTTAGATGTGAGCGCGGGGAACAAAGACGCTGGTTCTGGTGACAGCAGACGGGGGAGATCATGTGACATGTGCAGTCGCCTGGAACAGAAAAAGTCGCCGGCAAGTCATCAGGAAAAAAATACGGTGCCGTTCACGCGTCAAGTTAGGGCCGACACTTGTCTTGATCGGCGTCAGTTTCTCATGCCAACAGTGACCATCATTTTGAATGACTAAAAACATCTTAGCTTTTTCTTCGCTCTGTCTTGTTATGCTACCGTTATAGGGCCTCGTATTTCTGGAGTGTCATCTTCATTTTCTAAACTCGCAACTCGCAACCCTCTATCGCA
>JAWQUT010000006.1:4370467-4373681 GCA_033807755.1 Ellobium chinense
TGATTCCGAGAGCCAAAATGGCTTTTTTGGAGTCAAATCCGGATAGACAATGTCACACCCGCGGCCTTATCAAAATAACAACAACAAAAAAACAAAAAACATGATCATTTTAATATGTAGTCGAACGTTGTTTTCATACTGAGCTGAATTTTGCTTGTGCTTTGTTATGATGATCTCATTAAATATGCATGTTGTCAATGAAAGAATGTCTTTGAGTGTTGAAAAAGAATTATAATCTGAATGATAGAAATAACCAGACAGGGCGGGGGTGGGGAAGGGCAAGAACACTGAGAGGTATTTTCCGGAGAGAAAGGGAGAGAGGGGTTGAAGGCAGATTCCCAGACTTTTGAGTGAAACAGATCGACTTTTCACTAGTTTTTCACTCTAAAAGGATTGGAATCGGCCCCGCTTTTTCTCCAAAATTCATTTATGTGAGGAATCCGACGTTAAACATGAAAACGGACAATTGTCTTCGATGACACTTAGCTATCACGGACATTCTCTGGGAATAATCTGGTAAATCACAGTAACTTGAAAATGAATACAATCACCTTAACATATTCGGCAAGGAACATAATTCACAGAGACATAATTATGACAATCTCATTTATAATAGTAACATACTTACAACATTAAATCATTTATCATACATAATGAAATACATTACACTGCTAGTCTAGTTACCACGGTGCAACTTCCTTGTCCCCCAGCTCAGAAGACAGATATCGTGTGTGGCTACCACCATTCGTTTCTTATATCAGCGGTCACCTTAGACGGGTGGTCGCCTTATAATTTTTTGTTTGTTTTGTTGTTGTTGTTGTTGTTGTTGTTGTTGTTGTTGTTGTTGTTGTTGTTGTTGTTGTTGTTGTTGTTGTTCTTGTTGTCGTTGTTGTTGGTCAAGGTAATATTTTATTTTATAAAAATGTCTCCTTTAGTATTGAAGTAAATATAGATCTACTGAGTGGCAGGCTTGGGGCTGCCACTCATTAATTTATCATTGAAAATTTTATAGTCAAACCAGAAAAAAAACAAAAAACAATTATAACACTTTGATCGGCTGCAAACCATTTGAGCAACTCTTCCAAGTTTTCAGATTAGCCAACTGACTATACTCTTATACCATACTTCCTTCCTTTTTAGCTTATCTAATGCTCTTTTCGGAGAAATGTTCTTTGGCTATATCTAATGTTCTGTTCGGAGATTTACTTTTTGCCCGTATCTAATATTCTGTTTTGAGTGCTTTTCCTTACATTAATATGATTTGGGACATGAAAGAGAATGGGCGTGGTCGTGTTAAACAGTGATCGCCATAAAAGGATCTAGAAAACATACGTCCTGGGGAGCCAGTTGCCCACAGCGGGTTGTCGCTCTAAGTATAAAGACAGCTGCCCTGACCAGGTTTGGCTGTACTCAATTACACCAGAGTGAAATAAGAACATTTCTTCCCTGATGGAATTTGAAGAAAACCGATGAGATTACGACGTAGCTAAAGTTATGCTGAATAGTTTGACGCCGAGAGTACAATCGCTCTTTTAAGGAACTAACGGTAGTCGCCAGAGATTCTACTATACCACTGTTGACATGGCGGCCGACTGTACCCTAGGGGCGTGGTGATTGGCGGAAGTGGAATGGCGTCACAGGGTTTTTACCAGCCTGATTGAATGGCTCAATGGTGAACAAAATAGCAACTCTCTGTACACCTGACCGAGATCAGTGATTAGTAGCAAATAAAATAACGAAAGAAATTCCGAATGAGACTCATTCTTATTCGAAAAGGATGCCCACTAATACAACTCTAATCCCAACCCTGTCCCTGTCCCTGCCCCTATCCCTAACTCCCCTCCCCTCCCCCTCCCCCCCAAAAAAACACTCTCGGAACGGGAGCGTCAGACGAGGCGAGACCCTAGCCCTAATGTCCGTCGAGACAGAAGCATCATAGGCGTGAATCCTAATCGGAATTCCTCCCTAAAATAATACTGAGTGAAAATAGCTAGCAGTTTTTTGTAGTGTTATTTGGGAGAGAGAGTGAGGATGTGGGGTGGAAAGGATAGCTCAGACTGATTACATAAAGCTGATAACTAGAAGTGGTCGTCTTTTTTTTTTTTAAACTGGACCTCTCAAACGATGTCACAGTGAAACACCTGCTCATGTCTTACCACGCCCCATGCTGTGTTATTGTATAATACTGATAATCAGATTGAGCGGTGTCGTGCAGAGCTCGATAATTGTCACAGCTCATACACCATCACACAGACAATAGTCAGTTATTGGCACCTGACCCCTGGGCGCGTGCTTCAGTACTTGTGAAAACTATCTGTCATTTGCATCAATTTATTTTTGGTAGCCGTGTTAGCGCCTTTTAACGCAATAATACACAGCCTCACTTAACACGAAGACTCGCAAGTTTCAGTACTGGTATAATCTGACACTTCCTAACTAACACACTAATTGGAGCCCTGTAATATTTAGAGTTAAGATTAAAGGACACCGTCCTTTGGCGACTGGAGGTTTAACAGCCACGGGTGTGCAAGCTGTTAAAAGTGCGAATTAATTCAAGAGGGTGAATCTTTCAGTTGTCATAATGGTCCATCTTATTAAGCTATTGGCTATACTAAATAACTTTACCGATCTGCACTCAGGAAGTTGGACATGACAGTTTGATGAATATCACGATTCAGTTTATGCTTCGAACGTCATGTAAAACAAAGAAATAAAATGGGATAATATAGCCAAAGAGGAGGTGAACGTAGAACATCCTCCCGCTAATTGAAACGTTTCAGCATTTCGTTTTTTCCGCTTTATTATGGAATATGGTCTATAACTATAACTATTGGTGGCAAATCAGTTAGGATTGAACGGATAATTATTTCTCTCTTGCCCAACTGCCCCTCCCTCCACCAGTTCCGCCCCCCCCCCNCCCCCCCAAAAAAAAAAAATCCTCCCATCATACATACACACCTATATGTATCCCTTCACAACAGGTTGGGCCAAAATGTAAAAAGGAATGCCGCTACAAGTATTCGGTTACTTTTACGCAACCCGGTTATAGACATCGTCTCTCAACACTGGCACTAAGCTGATACATATATTTTCATTCACTTCACATTACTTTCACAGCAACACACACACACACACACACACACACACACACACACACACACACACACACACACACACACACACACACACACACACACACACACACACACACACA
>JAWQUT010000006.1:4373773-4400147 GCA_033807755.1 Ellobium chinense
TAATATCATATTTAGAGTCCGTGGGGTCTTCATGGCTGAAGAAAGGTGCGGTGCCCCCTACATTACAGTTGAGAGAGAGAGAGAGAGTGTGTGTGTGTGTGTGTATGAGAGAATAAGAGAGAAAGAGAGAGAATATCATTCATTTCATGTATAGAAATACTGTGCTCTTTTCATATTATTTTTTTTTTTTTTGAGATGAGGGATGTGAATTGCAATCGTGGACTCTCGTCTTTTTTTAAGTGCGGTCACAAATCTCGTCCAGGAATTGTCGGTAGACAAGAAATCGGGCCTAAGAAGCCCCCCTTTCACCTGATAGCTTGCAACCAGTTTGTGCACGCCCTCAAAAAATTTCAATGTGGGGCCTGTTGCATAATATGCTACTATTGTTAAAAGATTAATTGAGCACTGGAGCCAACTTAACTAGATAAATTTCTGAGAACTTTTATACAAGCTTACAATGTAAACATTTTATCAGTCAGGAATGCTTGAATCACGTGAATAAAAAAATAATAATTTTATGCATGTAGGCCTACTCGTATTCTTTTGCACTTGCACATTACTGAATTAAGAATGCATGTTGATTTTCTTGTTTTTCTTAGCCGTAGGATAATAATCAGTACAGTATTTCCCTGCTGTCTTGATCCATTTGGCCATATTGCACTGATAACGTTAATGTACCGGTATTGCTTTTAAGATTCGAAATATAATAAATCTTCCTTGAATCTCTGAATTATATCTGTTCAGTGCTACTTAAGTATATCCTCAGCATTATCATCTTTTATATATTGGGAGATGAATGTTTCCTAGAAAACACCGTAAAACATTAAGCGTTTCGTAGAAGAGCAAGAAGCTCGCCTATTAGAGGGTCACCCACAACATTTTGTAGTACTGTATCGATATGATTATACCTTGTAACTCTTGCTCCGAGGGCATTCATATTATTATGGACGAATGCAGAGTAGAAGGTACATATTATGGATATGTGTATGCTATGTCCAAGTGTGTGCATAAGAGTATAGTTGTGAGTGTGTTTGCGCCCGCTCATGTGGGTATGTGGGAGTGTATGAGTGCATGTGTGTATATATGTAAGTGTGTGTGTGCGCGTGTGTGTGTGTGTGTGTGTGTGTGTGTGTGTGTGTGTGTGTGTGTGTGTGTGTGTGTGNGGTATGTGTGTGTATGTGTGTGTCTGTGTGTGTCTGTGTGTGTGTGTGTCTGTGTGTGTGTGCGTCTCTGTGTGTGTGTGTGTGTGTGTGTGTGTGTGTGTGTGTGTGTGTGTGTGTATATGCAGGTACATGGGTGTGTGATATTGTGATTTTGTCTGTATGTTTATGTATACCGTTGCTTTAAATAACTCAATGAACATATCTCAATCCCTTTCAGTTGCTCCATTTCTATTTCTATTTCTGGCTCTCGGATATGTATTCACTTGCCTTTCTATGTATGTATTTAACTTGCATTGTCAGTCTTGAAAACGTGTTTAACACAAGACGTTACCATTTTGTTAATAAATTCATTATACATTTTTCATAAAGTTTTGTGTCATTGGGCAGAATCATATTTAGTTTTAATTATACCTTGTAGTATCGTTTTCATATCGATTACATTAGATAAAATGTTAATGTAAGTCCAGTGAAAATCCTGTGGTACTACTTCATTGCAGAAAGGCGTAAACAGATGTTGCAGAACGTTGTGAACATATGTGAACTTACCGGTCATACTGTTTTAATTGTTCATGTGCTGTCCCGTCTATATTGTATTGTGCCACAGATGTGATATGTGGGCTTATCTCAATAAACTTGTTAAATTTTAAACTCGTCAGCAGAACTGGGCAAAGATCACCACAGAGATAAGGTAACCAAAAAAAAAAAAAAAACGAATGGCTATGCACGACTTGATCTTTGCATACAATATAAAGGAAATTTACCAAACTGGCTCTGTCAAAAGGAATGTGCTGTCCGAGAGCGCTTTGCTTATTATTCTGGCTGCTCTCTTTAATCATAGTGTGACTGGAAATATATGGAACACTTTTGTTTTTAAACTTTATCCCAAAATCTCCGCTGTGACTTAACAGAACTATTTCAAAGTTTGCACACAGTGTTTTTACCAGTTTGTCCTTCCTAAAACAAATTTGAGGAAAATCTGCCGATTTGTTTAAGAAATCTTTTAACGAAGTCCTATGAAAAGCGATAAATGGTTGCTTGGGGTAATTTCGTACAGTTTACAGTAAGGTCATTAAACAAATCATTATAATAAACTTTAATGAATCTTTACTCAAAATAAGGGTATATTGTGCAAAGGCACGTCGCTTTATAGTGATTGTGAAGAATTATTAAGTGTTGTCACCCTTTCAGTTTTGATGTGAAATAATATCTCTGAATACTAAGTAATATGTCAGTCATATAATTTTTTTTCCATAGGATTAGCATTTTTGTGGTATTTTGCCAAAGAAAATATATCCGATAATTGTCCTGTCCTTTTCGCGACAGTCTACGATATAAAGTTCGACTGGCCTTCACGTCACAACCACTGTGAGATACATCATTTGTTCCGGTTTTTTTAGATCACAACTTCCGTACTTCAGTCACGCAATCAAAGTCAATTATAGGAATTAACAATAATGCTAACGAATATTTGCACTTCTCAGACGCATGACTTGTGAGTCAGCAAACAGATAATAGTAAGCTGTAGCAAGTCTAATTAACTATGAGTTTTACCTGAATGGATGCAGGCCTACAATATGGAGCACGCGCGCGCACACACACACACACACACACACACACACACACACACACACACACACACACACACACACACACACACACACACACACAAACACACACACACACACACACACACTCATTAAGCAGGGACTATACTTACATCACGTCTAAATTAAAACAAACAAACGAACAAATAAAGACGAATAAATGGAAGATATTAAAGGTTATGTAATATCTATAAAAAATAATCTTCTTCAAAACTTTCTCGAAGTAACGTCAGATTTAGACACAAATAACAATTATAATATTTATTCCCCAGATAGTTCAGATATCAAGGTAAGGTTAAGGAATATTACAGAATCCCAGTTTTTACCATGAGCACCCTCTCAACTTACATTGTAGAAATCTCCGCTGTGCCACTGCGACTTAATTTGTTACCGATTTGAGAAAAAGGTCGCATATGAAAAATATCTTCCTTTAATCGAATCTATCTTTAAACGGACTGCTATCAATCTGAGCCGACTTGAATTCGTTTCAGTTCTGTTTTTTTTTTGACTATCAATTATTGGATACTTCTGACTGAGCAGGCAGCAACCATCAACCCTGATGATCCAGAGATAACAATAGAGTGTGCCAACGACGGTGGCTCACCACTCAGGCCGCCCACCCTCAGTTCTACCATCATCTTTGGTAATAACCTTATTAAAATTGCGGATGACTTGAAATAATTAGACACGAAATCTTAATGGTAATTGCCCCAGCCAAAGGGAAGTAATTACTCCAACAGGTCACATTTCCTGTCAGGAGTGACCATCAAATCGGGCGTGGCCCGTGAGGAAATTGAGAACCGGGTGATCGCCAGATCAGGGCATGACGGTCCCCGGGGTGAGCGGCCAGAGAGCCACACGTGAGTTCAGAATACAGGTAGAGAGGCAAGTAAGGGCCGTATTTTCCGCCTGGCCTGTCAGGCAGATTACAGTCCTATCATCTGACACATTCTGGCCTGGCCTCCCAAGTTCATTACCTTTATTTTCTTTCTTTCTTTCTTTCTCTCTTTCTTTCTTTCTCTCTTTCTCTCATTATCTTTAGTTTTGTGATCAAATTTTACCTGCCTGGATCATTCTTTTCACAGTCACCAGAGGCTGTAGATAATAAACATCCCTGTGAGTTATATCTTTTATGATTAGCAGCCAGCCATTCATATATACAAGTCTCTGTATGTGAGTTCAGACACATTCTCATCTTCCTTGCCCTTTATATTGTTGACTTTTGTCTTCATACTAGTTCAAATTTATTGGGCTGCTAACTGAAAAAAAAAAAAGAAATACACAAAAAAATATATTTAAGTGCTTGGGAAAAAGTTTTTCTTAAGAATGTAATTCGCACGCCACACATGCACGCACGCACACATACATACACATAAACCCACACATCCATATACTCACACACACACGCACAACACACACAAAGCACGAAGCATATCCTTTTGAACAGGCTTGCCACAGTAAAATTAATATGGGTGGTCTAAAGTGTTAGTTATCTTGGGGAGCAAAGAGTTTTGTGACCATAGACTAGCACAGGAAAAGAAAAAAAGGAAATTGAATGAAAATTAGCTGTTGAACCTAGAACCTCTCTAAGATGCAAGAATGGAAAATCACCCCCTTGGCCACCGACATCCCTATCCTGACCCATCGCTGATTAGAAAGTTTGAAAGATAAAAAGGCATCAACCCTAGGGAAGAGGAGCGGGGGAGCTAACAGGAAAAATTCAGCCACATTTTGCAACTCACAGTAAATTCCCTTTACGTGGCGGTCCCCGGAATATTTTCCAAAACAGGATGAGGAGTCAGTCGACAGCCACTAATCTTGTCTGACCTTTAAAATTAAAGTAAAAATTCTTTCAAAAGAATAAAGTAGCAATAGGCTTATTCTGTTTAGTTGTTAAATTATTCGCACTAGTCCAGACAAATCAACACAATTTGGAAAGATGGGTTTGGCTGCCCAATATNACGAAGTGGTTACGGTTTTGCTTTTGAGCTCATACATCATGAAATTCCATAACAGATCAAGACTGGTTGGCAATAATTCTGAATAATATGATGCCGAGAAGGCATACAGATATTATTTATATATAGCTACCACTAGCCCATATTTATTCTTATCCGGAAACAAGAAATATTGTTCTGCTACATAGCCAACTTTCTCTCATGTCCTGTTTTATCATTTCAAACACAGAGCTACAATACAGCCGCAAATCAACAGATACCAGTCCCGTCGGAAATAACATGCTTTTTCTGTGGTGATACGATACAATATTTCTTTCGCTATCCGGAGTTTTATGTTTCCCGCGGATCTCATTTTTAATGCCCTTAGCAACAGGGGTACAAATTCATACGCAAAGGCTCCCAGTTATTGTAGAAATATGAGTTAAAACTGAGAGGACGTTTTACCCAGAGGCTGAAAGATGAAAAGTTTATAAAGTTTCTTGTTTTGTATTTGCCGAATTAATAGAAGACACAGAACGAGAGAAGGCATTCATTCGTAACTTCGAGAAGTTATTCAGGTGTAAATTGTCTAGCGTCAAAATGGCGGACGAGGACAAGAAGAGAGCACCAGTATATTTTCCCTCGATCCCACCGAGGGCACCATGGTCCACTCAAGCTTACTCGAAGTAAGCAGTAGCTTGTGTTTTAATCATGTGCATGTATTTATAATATAGCCTGGTTTCTTTGCCAGGCAGTGACGTGACAGTCTGTGTGTATAGTCTACTTCCTCCGATGGCAACAAAAACAGCTGAGTGATAGGGCAGGGAGCGATGTTGTTGTATTGTAGAGCGCAACAGCACCATAGTCCACAATATATCCATCAAGCCGTAAAAGTACCACAACCCTTCAGGAGAGTGTGTGTTTCCACGTGTTACTATCCTAATTATAGCAAAGTGTGGCCATATGTATTCATTATCAATCTAGACTATCTCATAGCTGCTTTCATGGTAGGTAGAGAATTATGAGAAACTGGTTCATTGACCTCCTGGACCAGTGAAAGGTTTGGAGTTCAGACAGGTTGGTGATTGTCTAGTAGAGGTGATCAATAATGTCCGATCACAGCTCATTTTGTAATTATATATTTGTTAAAAGTTTCACATATAGTATACTCTTTCGGCATAATCCTGGAATAGCACCGATTCGATATCAATATTGAACTGCATTTCGGTATCGATATTGAACTGTGATTCGGTATCAATATTGAACTGCGCTTCATTTAGTCTCATGCCTATATACTCCTGGAACAGCACCGCCGATTTCTCGCATTTTTCGCCTAAACTTTTGTCCCCCCAAATATCCATGCCCCTTTTTTCTTTATTTATCCCCAAAAGGAAACCCTTTTCTCTTTTCAGACACTAGGAGATGGGTTATGCATTTCATTTAGTCTCATGCTTATATATACTCCTGGAACAGCACCGACTGCCTGAAAATCACTAAGTTTTTACAAAGGCGTAAAGAACACATTTATCAAGATCGGTCCTGTGCCAGTAGTATATATATACTCCTGGCACAGGACCGCTTCCCTGAAATCCTAAAGAGTTTTACAAAGGCGAGAACAATGCATTTCTCATGATCGGTCCTGTCCCAGGAGTATATTATATACTCCTGGCACAGCACCGCTGATTTTTCTCATATTTTGCCTCAACTTTTCACCGCCAAAAATATCCATGCCCCTTTTTTCTTTTTTTAACTCCAAAAGGAAACCCTTTTCTCATTTCAGACACTAGGAGGTTCGAGTCATGCATTCATTTAGTCTCATGCTTATATATACTCCTGGCACAGCACCGCTGATTTTTCTCATATTTTGCCTCAACTTTTCACCCCAAAAAAATCCAAGCCCCTTTTTTCTTTATTTATCCCCAAAAGGAAACCCTTTTCTCTTTTCAGACACTAAGGAATTCGGGCCATGCATTTCATTTAGTCTCATGCTTATATATACTCCTGGCACAGCACCGACTGCCTGACAATCACTGAGTTTTTACAAAGGCGTAAAGAACACATTTATCAAGATCGGTCCTGTGCCGGTAGTATATATATACTCCTGGGACAGTACCGACTGCTTGAAAACCTATTAGTTTTACAAAGGCGAGAACACTACATTTTCTCATGATTGGTCCTGTTCCAGGAGTATAATATAGACACTAGAATTGGAGAGAGCAGGCACACTGACGAAATGAACAGCAGACTACGCGCCACTGAATCCGATCGATAAAGCCACACGAGCCAGATGTGAGCACACATCACTGTCGCACGCTCAGTGGGTTCGCGGTGGTGACGGTGACTCGAGACATGAATACTGGAATTGAAATTATATATCGATACCAAATATAAATGATATCGATACCAAATATAAGTGGTTTTGACTAAATCGGTGCTATTCCAGGATTATACCACTCTTTCTGCTCAACCATGATAAGCCTCACAGCCAGTTAAGGGTCACAGCACTATAGTCATGTCATTCCCTGTCTATTTTGTGGACATATTCAGAAGATCATTCTGGTAGAGTCCAGATGCCAGTGCTCCACAGGGATACTTGTTTATGCCACACATCCATTGCCAGTCAATATTGTTCAGATCCTGACACACAACTACCAGTCCATCTGTCTGGTTGGTTCAGATTTGTTGTCTGGCTTCATGTCACAGGATGGTTATTCCTTGGTGATTCAGATATTACATACCAATGGTGTTCATAAAAGGAGTTGACTAGAATGTACATATATGACCATAGTCAGCTTGTTGTTTAAGATGTAGCATGGTTTCCATGTGTGGCAGGGATTGTTATAAGTTTCTCGTGAGGTACAATCTGCACCCAGTGATATTATTTCATAAACTATGAAATACAAAGGAATATAAAATGTTGATTAATCATTACAGAACAGGAGGAGTAGTATTAATCAAGAAATGTTATGCATGATATTGTGCTCAAAATTTGTTTTTTTCATTTCACATGGAAGATATTGCCTTTGATTGCTGTAGTTACTTCATTACCAGTCAGATAAATCACATACACAGATATCATGCAGGCATATCTTGTTTTCTGTCTTTTGCAGAGCTGTTCAAGAAGCACCATATAGAGCATTGATTGGAGTCGTTGTGGATGGAAAGAATCCAGACAGGGTATGAAGAATTACCATAATTCCACCAAGTCAAAATGCAGTTTGGGTTACTAGACAAGGAGCTTGAAACCAGGCTTTGAAGAAGATATGGACCTCCTAATTACTGAATTTTAGTCGTCTGCAGAAATTGAAAATAAACTAATCCCAGTTCAAACAAAAATGAAGCATGAATTTTAAGAGTGAATTATATGTACTTGCAATTAAATTTTGAATTTTTGTGAGAAAGATTTTATTACTTAAATAGTGTGAAATTGTTCTTCAACACTTTTCATCCCGATGAAGTGAAGATAAAAATTAAACCTTTATATCCACCTCCATGAAAATTCAGAGTAAAGACAAACACACTCAAGCTGCTGTGTGATTCTGGTCAGTGATATGTTAACTAGTGAAATTGACACTAAATCGCTAAAGCCATATTGCAGTTGGCAGATGAAAAACTGATCACTGTAAGTTTTCCAGTATTTTCACCACAGCCCAGGAGTGCCCCCAGGTCACTTCAAACAAACTAAAACTTGGGTAGAAACATGCTAGCTCAAAAACTTCACCTGGTGAGGGCACATAAAATAAGGTTTCATGCTATGGCAATATCTTTATTCACTCAAAAAGAAACATAAGTCTCTGTTTGATGGGTTGCATAAAGACATGTATGGGACTACACAAGATTTGTTTGTTATGATGTTTATCTTTAATTCACATTCTCACCGTGGTGGTCTTACAGTGATCTTTTGTTTGGGTGCAGAAATTCATTTGTCTTTTGTCAGTTGTTTTTTTTTGTGATAAATCTAAAGAGTTCATATTAAGGAAACTAAAGTTGAGGTTAATTAAGCCAGCATTGTTGAGACTGAACAAATCTTGCACCATGAATAATATTTCAGATTAAAAAGGAGTGCCTGTGTTAGTTAAAACAGCAGGACTGAAGAAAAAAAAATATTTTTGTCACATGGTATGAGTTGAATATGAATAAAGGGGATTTTACCCAGGACTTTGAAAAAACTTTCAAATGAGGCAGTTTTTTGGAATAACTGGTTTTGATATCCACTGTCTCTGAATGTTCAAGAGAGAGAGAAGATATGTTAATAAGTAAATCAGAACCTACAATCAGATAATTGATGTTCTTGTACCGGGACATTCATACTGCAGGCACTTCTCTGATATCGGCCAACAGACTTTAGTATGTTGTTATGATATCACTTTTAAACTTAAGTCGTCTTTACATTTTGAGGCAGATTATCATTACTGCTGAGTTCTCAACAGAAGAATCAAGGTGCAAAGATAGCCATTTAAAGTATTAACCAATTTGTACCTCTAACACTGTGCTTCTTTCTTAACTTCTTTCTATCTTGAAAATTAAATTGCAGCATCCAGAAAGCCCTCGCTGTCGTGTGAGAAGGCAAACAGGACTAACAAATCGATGGAGACTACCTGAGTCATTGTACAGTGATCTTTTGGGCAGTTCACAAGCCTTGAAAGCCATAAATATGCCCTTCAACCAGAGCTTGGTCGACTCCATCACTGGTACGTATCCAACTCACAATCCTCTACTCCTCACATGCAAGGACTTTGCCTCCATGCATGAAAACCATTGGAGTCTCTTGAGCAAGCAAAGGAAAGCTCAACGAAAGTCAGTGGAAGAGGAGGATCATTTGCCACCCATATAAAATATATTGCTACTTGATGCTGTGCTGAAGAACAGTGGACAAAAATTGGAACATGGCACTGCTTTGTGGATTTGTTACCCATTGTTATGAGAACTGAATGTGCTGACTTCCAGTTCTGGTGTCATCTACCAAAGCATGTAACAAAGATGAAAAACATGTAAAACAAGCAATATTTATACACATTCTTATAAAGGATTAAATGTTTTTACCTATCTATAGTAAGTCTCAACTCTATGCGGATTGGCTGTCTGATATTCGAGAATGTGTTGATTTTTATTTCTTGTGAGATTGCCGTTGTTGTGAAATATCTCTATGACTCTCCTGTGTCCTGCTTTCCAAGTATATTCTCAATATTAATTTATTTATGGCTATTGAAAAAAATTTGCCATCCTTGTTTGTGTTTAACTATGCACGCTGTGCAGTCAAATTATTTAAAACAGCGAAATCTCTTCAGCCATCTCTTCAAATTATCTGGTGTCAGAATTTTGAACATTTGATGTAAAAATGCCTTGAGACACCTCTTTATGGATATCAGGTTCAGGTTGATAGCATAATAACTGTAGAGTCAAGAAAGATGCCTGTAGAAAATCATTTGGATAGTTAATTAGTTTGTCCTGCTGAAGAACTGTGCAGTAATAATGAAAGTGCCCTGTTGTTAAGACATTTATGTCTTTGATCACAACACTGCATCCAAGAGTTAGAATGGTTGATAGACTGATCAATAAGATAACAGTGCTTTTCAGTGGGCAGTCAAAGCAAGTAAAATGAACTGGTACCAACCTGTTAGGATCATTATTTATTGGTAGGGTATTAATATTGTCAAACATGTTGTGATGATAGAGCACATAGTGATATGGTTCAAAGACAGGCAGATAGGTAAATAATAGATTTTATGAAAAATTAGTGGAATGGTTTTCAAAGTGCATTCTTTTTCTATAATCCGCGCAGTGTTGAAATTCATTATTTTTATAAATTGTGTATTCTGTACCTGATTTCCATCAAGTTTAGATTCAAAGTGAGTGCATGAGCATACCTTTCACAAAGACAAAGATCTCAATTTTCGATAACTTGATTGGCAATTCAGTAGAATAAAGGCCACAAGATCAGCACAATTTACCTACATCAGTTGTTGTTTCCTTGGCCACAATACACATAGACACGAAAGGAATGATAAGTAACAGAGAATTTTATGGCACAGGGAGCAGGCAAAAAACAGTACAAATTATACATATGTATATCATTATAGAATGGAACTCTGGTAACACAACCACCTTTTAGATTATGCTTTTGAGGATGTGTTGTCTGAAATTTTGTATTACCTAGAGAGCTTAGAGAATGTAGCAAATGGAACTGTTGAATGGGAGTGTTCTAGGCAGGAAATTGTGGTAAGCAACTGTTGTGTTAACAGAGTTCCACAATAATTTTACTCCATGTCCGCCACTTTTCACTAAGAGAAATGAAATTTCAGCTGCAGCAACCTAACAGCAAGTATGGGGAAACTGACCACAAGATGATATGATAGATAAAGACTGATGCTGTGGTGCCATATTATTAGAGTTCAGTGTCGGTCGCCAACGCTTGTCAAAGCAAAAATCAGTAAAATTCTTCATGGAGGTTTGAAATTTAAATGGTTGGTGACACGCAAGATGAGTATGTCTTTTGAAGCACTAGGCTTAAAAATGTTTGAATTAATTATGTGCGTATTTTATTTATAAATTTATTTATAAATTTAGTCATATGTTTGTTAATATTTATCTATTCCTGACTGACATATTTACTGATTCTTTTACCTCTCAAAATTTATCATGTGTCAAGGAAAAGCTGAGTAAAGTAACTGTAAAAATTGAACACTCCCGTCTCAGTCACTACCCCCGTCACTAGCCATCAGTTTATGCAGCTTTTAGTGGACTGAAAACATTTAATTACCACTATGCGTGTAAGCAAAACAGAGTGTGAATTAGGTGACTGAATGGATGCATTTCAACTTTGCAAAGAGCTGTAGGTAACAGAACTGAAACTACAATAGAACCTCATGACCTTGATTTTCAAGGAACAAGCTAAGAAATGTCAAGTCCATGAGATATTTGAATCTGTCAGGTAAATTAAACCCTTCCAGACATTCGTGGACTTTATGATATTCATTTTCATTTTAGAGTAATAACAATGCAAGAACATATATACTTTATTTATTCTCCAAGTGTCTTCTTGGCAGCACTTTGATATTACAATTCTAGTTGCACGTAGCAAACACACATATAAAACTAGCATTTATTTTTTCTACATTCAGAGACATATGCGGGTGCCTAAGTTGTCAATATTCTCCACTGAGAAGAATGAGATGATGAGAGGTATTCATGTTTAAGAAAGGATCCATACTTTTTATCTACATATAGTCTACTGATTTATCAAAGCATCCTCAGAGCCACTCCTGTGTGCTTTTATGCACCGCACTTGAAGACTGCAAAATAGAGGGTGGAGGTAACTTAATTCCTCATGACATCCTCCAAAGATGGCTAATAACAAATGCCTGGAAAGGTTTATGTAGAAGTATCAAAAGAGGGACTAGAGCTCTGCTATAAGAGCAGGGGAGAAAATCAAGTATGTGAGGTTCTAATGTTCAGTGCCAAACACCTAAATCAGAAGCCAGTGAGGGCAACGGCTGATATTGGACATCAGAACCAGTTTAATTCCAGCTGCTGCGTTTGGCATGGTATGTTACAAAACAATGCTATATACTTTTGGTAGCTTTAATTGCCATAATAACCTAAGCTTTAACGCTTGGCTCTTTCAAAATTTTCAGGCACAACTGTAATGGGACAAATTTTTTTTTGCATACCATACTTTCATTGTATTATAGCAAGCTGGCTTTAGATCAGATACAACTTTTAATATCAGCATCACACCTGTATTTTTCTTTCACTTCACTATTGTTGATTCCTGCCTGTACTATCCATGGTATAAAGTTTAAATTCATTCCTGTTGTTTGGCATATTACTCTGTAGTGATATAGTCTTGTTGACCTTCTTATCTATCTTTCATGTCATCAGTTGTCCGAGTCCATTCCCTTTTACTCCCAATATATGAAAGTCTTGCCAGTTGCATATCACTAGGTCTGTTGAATCTATAGTTTTTCATGCACAGTAAAATAATGACTGCTTTTTATGAAGGATGACACTATGCATAAAATCAAATGGATATGTTATGTGAGCTCTTGAGAAAAATGTCCTTAAGCTTTTTTTTCTTTTCTGTTCACTAATGTTCACCTGATCTCCTTTCTCATTTTTAATTTTATGACTTTTTTAACATGCTGCCAATTTTATTAGCTTGTAATATTTTGCATCTTAATATTTTCATCCTACCTGTTTAAAATTTGGTTGCATTTTCTATCAGTGGCTTCCATTTTTTTTGGTCACCTATTAATATATTAATTAATGTGCTATAGCAATTATTTTCACTTACATACCTTACAAGCTAACCAAGAAATCTGGCCATGGAGGGTGTTGTCTGCTGAAAACACACTACAAAAATAGAGTGGGTTAATGAAAGTTGTTTACCATGAGGTTCTGACCTTTCTTTCCAGCACTTAACTTTATGTGTCAGAAAGAGTTCCCTTTGACACACCCACATGATAAAAGAAATGGCATCCTATTTGTGTATAAACCACATTCTCTGATAAGCTAACTATGTTGTTCTCAGCTGCTGGATCACAACATACCAGAAATTCAAAACAGTCTCTAGAGATCTTCAATACCAAATTTTCCATGTACAGTATTTCCACCTGCCAAAACACCCTAAATTTGGAGATTTTTATGGATACAAGTGAATGAGGGAGGAAACTTTTCTTTTACAGAGACATTAAGAACCTTATATTTACATATATGAACCTTGTTGAAGGATACCAGAAGAAATTGACTGTCGTATTCTCCTCTTGATGGTCATGAGAAGCATTAACTTAATCTTAATTATTTTTTAATGTTTAATACAAGGTGATATTTTGGAGCTGAGGATAAAAAGACTTAAGTAGTGGCAGTTTGAACATTTCTGAAGAGTTTTGTTTTTTTTTAATAGTTTTACATTCTTGTTCATATCCGTTGAAATTCTAGCTTTGGTTTTCAGCTGCAAAATTGTTTCTTTTGTTTCTTGTCTTTGCTGTTTAGAGGTGTTTTATCCTTGTAATTTCAAGAGTTATCATGGTTTTGATTTCAGGAGCTTTGATATTGCCTTTCACATTATGAATTAAGTATTATTTCTAGTGGACCCTGGATGGTAATGATTTCTTTGCATGGAATGATTAAATCAAGGAACATACTGTCTTTAAATGTAATATGTAAGGCTGTCAGTCAGATTGCTGTGTATGTAGGTGGAGTAGGGGTTCATTATGAATGTTTCAGGAATGCCTTGAACACTTTGTGATTTGTCTGCTGTAGCAAGTCAGTAAAATTCTGGAGGTTTTCAAAATCTTGATTATAGAAGGCAAAGATGTTTAGTTCTAACATGTTAAAATGTTTATTCTGATTTCAGAAGAAAAGTGAGTTTGGAAAACTCTGAGTCTAAGGTCACTTTGGATGCTCTTGAAATATAAGGGAGGTTGCAGTAAAGGAAATACATGTTTATTTGCTTTAAAATGTCTTGACATTTGATTTTGAGCTGAATTTGATGTTAAAAAAACTTACTAGAGAAATGTAATACTGGATACACCTCTAATTCATTTTAAAATGAAAGTGGACATAAGCATTTTAGGAAAAATATCTTTCATTTGGAATCAGTGGAGAAGTCAGGGTTTACAAAATTCAGATGGAGTGGTGTAAAATTGAGTTATGAACCCTGATTTGTTGTATTGTTTGTGTGGTGAATCTGACCGAGGCGTGTGGAAATTTAGACAGATTGATATATTTTCTGAAGAAGAGCATCAAAGTGAGAGCTAGTTAGTCCCTAGTTAAGCATAATGATAACATTGGTTGCAAGTTTCAGTGGGAATGGAAGTTGTTATCAATATTCCTCTTTATGGATATTTTAGAGTGGATTTATATCTGCATGCCTAGTACAAATAATAAAAAAATACAACTTGGCATAATAATAATGTGCAAGAAATTGGTGGCTATGTGGAGTTACTACTAAAGCCAAATTAGCACATCTACATAGAATGTAACAGGGTCCACCTCATAAGAACTGGAAGCCTGCATAATAATAAAATGATCATATTTAATCATATTCTTCAGCTGAAGGTCCCAAACAGTCCATGCACCTGGATCTCTCTACACCTTACAACTTTCGGCAGATAGATGATCGACCCATGACGTTCCCCTCCTTTCCACCCCCTGCTAAGAGTAAAACGTCCCTTGAGGCCATGTCATACTACACACCTCAGAATATTCGCTCCAAGTCGTAAGTTGTTTATAATTTAAATTTATTTAATTTGCTTACTTTGGCTGTAGAAGTACTTGTTACAGTTATGATAAGGTAATGAATATAAAAACATTTGTTTTTATTTTAGAGGACTATGTGATGCTGAAGACTACTGAAGACGCATATCCCATCAAAGACTGAGAAAATAAATTGTCCTGATTTTGCACGGATGGTAGTATTCATGACAGTTTCAAAATAAGACACTTTGGCATGCAAAATTTTTAGCTCCACAGCTGCCAATATTGAGGTTTGTTACTTTACCAGAGCTGGGATAGAATAAATGACTGCTGTCTGAAAAGCCCCTCTTCTGCTTAACAGTGGACATGTCTACGCACAAAGCTTTGAGGAATTGTGATATGAAGCCGTCTTTAGGCATCCTCAACTGCATGGCTGAAAGTATTTGTTGTTCATTTCCATTCCTTTTATGCAACAAGAACTATATCAGTGAAGGAAAATGAGTTTTCTTGCTTAGCCTAGTTACAGTGTGGGTGAACTGGCTGTCTTAGCAACTTGAAATATCTGTTCTAATATGCCAAAGCATCTGCACATTTGCGGGGATTTGTGCGAAACAATCCACCAAACCACATGTATATGCATTTATACTGTTCTTTGTTTTAGTAATAATTGTGGTCAAGCAGGTAATTGTAAGTGCACATAATGCTTATGGTAAGAAAAAAAAATGCAAAAGGTTTTTCATGATGCCAGCCCCTTTTAAAGAAAAATGATTATGAGGAATGTGGTTTCATTTCACCAACATGGCTGCCGACAGCAAATAAATAGTGACATCATGTGAATGGATTCCAAAATGGAACAGGGTATTTGGATTTAGGAAAATCCATTTTCTGTAAATTCAGATACAGAGGGTAGATCCACTTCTGACCACAAACGGACCACTAAGGTGAATTTGTGACTTACATAATATATTTGAAGTGAAATTGGTGGAGAAATAAACGCAGGTGTAATACAAGGTAAAAAAAGAATAGTTTTTTAATACACAGTGTAAAATTCCCTTCCTCAGTATTCCACCACCAGTAGGAAGTGTCAGAATGTTTGTACCCAAGACAGCTCGCCCTGAGACCCCGAAAGACATTTTCCTCTACCATTCAAAGAAGAGCATGAGTTTCCTGGGACCAGGTAAGATTTTAACCCGTTATATGAGAAATCACTGAGTGCTGATTTATTAACTCTGTTCAGACAGTTAGATTTCGGTAATTAGGTCTGTTGTTTGAGAAAACTTAAGAAGTGTTTCTCTATCATAGAAATAGAGTAGGCAGTACAGCTATATTTGAAAAGGACAAAGAGAAAACCTAAACCTAACTAGAGTGAGCACTTTCACTTATATGGTTCAATTGTTTTGATGGTAAGGTTCACAAGAATCTATTTAGACTTCTTGCCTAGCAGCAGCTATAGGAATAGATTGCCCAAGTGGTCATGGGTTTGGTTATAAGTGTGTGTAAAAACTCATGCAGTTCATGCCATATCTCTAATTCACATAATTTCTCATGAGACAAATGATTTAAGTCATGCTGCAAAAATGAATATGGGAGAAGCAAAAGTTTCCACCCCAGAGATCATGTAAATAATCTCATGAGACAAATTATTTAAGTCATGCTGCAAAGACGATTATGGGAGAAGCAAAATTTTCCACCTCAAAGGTCATGTAAGTAATTTAAGATAGTACAGCGGTATACTGAAAGATAATTAGAGGACTTAATATATTTGTAGTATATTCTTCTTAGGTAGCTCACAGATTGTCTCGTGTTACCTAACAGCACAGTGCCATCTGAATGCAATTTCTTTGTTTTAATGGTGTGTACATTATTCTACACCAGCAAATTTTACTCTTCTTTGATGCTGAGTGAGAATTATGGAAGAAAATTAAATGTATCATTTAATATTTTAATGACAGACTTTTAATATACATTGTGCTTAACTACAGCACCAATTGTAGGAAAAGCACATAAAATGCATGGTATGTATTTATTTCCAACCTCATGATAGATAAGGCAAATTGATAAGGATGCAGTTACATCTGAGCAATACATCTGAAACATAAACACCTTTACCTTGTTCACTAAAATGATAACAGTCCTATTGATAAACCCGTTGGCAAATATCAGAATTTTTACTTGAATGTGATTGTACTGATTTCTTGGTTGCAAACTCATACATTTCTTAAAATGTTTCTTTTCTGTAAGTTTTTGATGATTTTATTTGTTTTGTGCAGTGGTACATCATTTCAAACAACTAAGTTGTGTTTTCAAGGTGTGATTGATTTTCTTTTTCACAAGATTTGGGTGGACATTTTTCCTTCACTGATACTTGTAACTCTGTTATTGAGTAATGTCATAAAACAATCAAAGCATCCTTTTTGATTTGTCTTAGCTAGTTTGCTGCAGGTGTGGACTAAGCCTTAACCTATTAATAAAAATAAAATTTAACATAAACAGCAGATTTTGATGTTTATCAATATGTACAGATCATGATAACGATAATGAAAATTTAGAAACTAATTTGGCGTAACTTGAGTAGAAAACTATGGTCTCATTTAATATATATGTATAATTGACCACAATCTTTTAACCTGTCCATTTATTTTCTTGTCATTTCACATTAACTGTTGATGGAGTATTAAAAAAAAAAAATCAAAATGCACATTGTCCTCTACATGAGAGCTGCAGATTTGAGTAAGCCAAAAGTGTGACTGTACTAAGTGATCAGAATTGTCACGTTCAGACTGAAAGTATTATTTTAACAAATATGAGTTATTTTACTAGTGCATCCAGGCAATGACTTTGTTGTTTTCCCTCTGCATTCCTCTTATTACAACTCAGTAATTTGTGCTGTGTATTTTGCCATCATTTCAGCATTGAGAAACAGGTACAATATTCATGACACTTATCATTATTACCTCCCATCAGTAAACTGTGCTTAGTTGTTGAATACATCATATTCTGCATGCAGCTGTATGTTATATACCAGTTCTCGCCTGTCACTTTTATTGTTTTTACTTTTTTGTTTATTGTTTTTAGCAGTACATAATGTCCTGAAGTAGAGAACTTTATCTGTGCTTGTACAAAATAGATATTGATGATATATTGGGTCTTCATTAACTCAAATTTCAGAAGACAGTCTATAATTTGAAATGTGTGAGGCTTTTGAGTTTATAAGGTATGTTTGATAAAGAAAGTAAGTGACTCGGAACCAGAGCATTACAACAAGTATGAGGGTTTTATGAATATCTTAGACCTTTATTTACTGAATGGCCCACCCAAGTATTACCATGTCACCCTCAACACAGCTCAAGTAGTAATAATGAATGCAGTGAAAAGGAATACTGTTTTAGGCATTTATATTATTATGATAAGAGTTTTGCCCAATAACACAGTATTTATAATAAAGGCAAACATGCTCTGGTAATTAAAGAGATAGATTTGAGTTCCTGAGATCTAACTGTATATTTGGATGAGAATATAACTAAACAAGGTAGTGATTATTGAAATGTAGCCAAATAATGTTTGTCTAGCATTACATAACTCTGGCAACTGTTGCTCTCTTTTGTAACAAATGCCCAAGACCTACAGAATCACTTGTTTTAATTACCGTTTTAATAAAGACAACCACAATTACAATGAAACAGATAATGTTCAGTAGTCAAAATAAATTTCCTGGCTTCCTGGCTACGTTTGTCTCCCTGCATCCAACTTGATTTTTATGCTCTTTTTTTGTATAACCTTTCTACCCCATCCCTTCACTCATTGCAGCACAATAAA
This sequence comes from Ellobium chinense, assembly GCA_033807755.1. Taxonomy (NCBI): domain Eukaryota; kingdom Metazoa; phylum Mollusca; class Gastropoda; order Ellobiida; family Ellobiidae; genus Ellobium; species Ellobium chinense. Next base: position 4,392,491 of record JAWQUT010000006.1, read on the forward strand.
AAGTAGGCCATTGTGCAAATTTTCCATCTAGGGAAACTTACATTTACAATTTCATGAGTGCTCAGAGTTTCTATTAATGAATGAACAGAAACTTTTCATAATTTTGAAACTTGGAAGAGATTTGGAAAACAGAAGGCCAAAGCATGATATGCATGTAAAGTATCTGCCTACAGTTTCTCTGAAATTTCGCTTTCTCTTTTTGTAGGTTGTCATGACATTTTATTACTACCACTTGTATATGAGTTATATGGCATTTTACTTCCATATTTTTAAAATAATTTTCCATGTGTTTGTAGATGTTGTCTTTCTCTTATGGGTATACTAATTTCTAGTTTTAATTTTGGTTTATGTCTATGCAGAATAAAACCAGCTAGTAAATTTCCATATCCGTATATTTATATACATTGGTCTCCTCTTCAGAGCCCAGCCTTTGACTTAAAAAAGAAAACCAGTTTTTTTTTGGCAGAGTAGGTTTTTATATAAGTTATGCAGGTGATTTTCTTTTGTCTTCTAGTGAAAAACAGGTCTAAGTTACATTTTGGCAATATCAAAGTACTAATATCTTCTCAAACTTATTGTATGGAAATAGCAAAAATTCTGAGGGAATCATGATTAAGGGGACGTGCGGCAGAACTAGGTGATTTTCATTAATAAAGGGAACTTTGTCATTTTGGCGTGAAAAATGGGTCACGTAGGGCTAGGAAGGAAGATAAACTGGGGTTTTTCGCAATTTCCTCCCTCCGTTGCTATGGAAACGCCAATTATTTGGCCGCCATATTGGAAAATATGGATGACTTTTGCATAACTTTGAACCCTTCGATCTGGAGAACAATACATAGTGGGATGTTGGTTTTTTTTCCATTTGAAAGATCACTTTATTTAAAATAGAATGTCACGGGCTTTTTTTGATTTCTTGGATAGTTTTTTTTTTATAATTTTTTTTAAAATGTCATAAAAAAACATTGAAAATTTTCAACTTTAAAAATTAAAAAAAAACACCCGAAACACAAGATATGGAAAAAAGCCCATGACATTCTCAAAACAGGGGCTTGAAGAGTTGCTATGCAAAATTTTATGTAAATTGGACCAGAAAAAAGTCAGATCGAAGGGATAGAGTGACGAAAACTGTGATTTTGAGATAATTGACGATAAAGATTATCCGATAGATGCATTTGATAAAGGGTAATCATTTCCTTTTGCATCAAAATACACTTTTTGAGACAGGTATCATGAAAATAACTTCAGGATTCGATAAAGGACATGTTGCTGTTTAAAAAACTGCCTTAAACTCATTTTACACAATTTTACCCAATTTTACCCCTACAGGGTGCCGCACTTGCCCTTAAAGAACAGTTTAATATTAGTCATCTAGGATACCTCACAGAAGCTCAAGTCTACATACAAACACTTATATTTTGCATATGAATTAATATTTTGAAGTAAACAATTCATCAGTTTTTGTCCATTTCTGTAACTAACAAATATTCAGTATGGAAAGATCCCAATCACATTTCCAGCCTAAAATCTCAGCTGCTAGTTTAGAGGTGTAAGTCTGCTTCTGACTGACTGAGAGATATAATTGTTTTCTAATCAAATTTAAATCAGTATCCAAGAAGGTGAAACATCTTTTCACTGTTTCATGGCGTATGTCATTTTACATGCACTCCAACTTTATTTTTGTGACTGTCATGTGAGTTTCCTTATTCAAATGAGATGACAGGCTATTAGAGGTGACCCATTTCTAGGCACTGCACTATATCACTGAAGTTTATCAAGCAAAGTATGAGTGACAAATAGAGCTAGACTTCCCATAATTGTGTGCTGTCATTTGAGGTGCAAATTTACAGTTGGCTATGAGGTAAGGACTTTCTGTTTGTAAGGAAGGGAGTATATGTAATACTCCTTGGATATCGGTAGCATACTGCATTCTAGGACCGTTTGCCTGTTTGAAAATACTGGATTTAAACATGTAAATTGTAGTGCAAAGTTCTTTGATTTCATGGAATAATTGGCTTCATACGCAGGTCAGATTTTCATGCATAAGTTCCTATGAGGAGTTCCACTAATTCCTCCCCTCCCCTCACCACCTCTCCCCATTTCTTATTTATCACTCCCTCTGTATTAGACCATTGTATATCTATATATATGACACTGATTCCTGCAGCCAATGACGGATTTAGGATATGTGGGGCCCTGGGCATGAGAAAGATGAAGAGCTCCTTTTTAATTTAGTCTCTGTTCATCATTCATCTGGCTTCTTCCCACAGTCTCTCTCCATCTTTCCTCCAGACTCTCTGTCTGGCCTTATCTAATGTCCCTTGGAGGAGTTGCCCTATTCAGAGACAGTCCTGCATCTGGAAACCCATTTGTTGCTGTCGTGTGAAACTCCGCCTTCACACATCAACCTCCACTCTTTTTCTCTCCAAAAAGAAAAAATGTTTTTGTCCCCAGGGACAACTCCCTGAGCAGGTGCCCAACATGCCCAAAACTAAATCTGCCATTGACTGCTGCTTGAATTTCTTGTGTAGCTAAGTTTTTCCATGTTTTATAAAAGCTTCAGTTCAGCTTTCTCTTCTCAGATATCTAGTGGTGTAAGTCTTGAGCAGGTTATATAGCAATTTTTGTCGATAATCCTATTATGTATGTTTGTTCTTAAAGATTTGTCACTGTAAGGACTTTTCTGAACATAGACTAACTTATTCTTAGAAGAATTGTTGCCATTAGATGTCTGATAGTTACAATAGTTATAGCAGCAAGAGATTTATATACAGTATTATTAGAGTTTAGGATACAGAAGATGATCTGCTGTTTTACAGAAAAAGACAGTGTAGGAGAATAATAATTTTACTGGAAACAAAAATATTCTGCTTTCCTATTCTTTTCATCAATCAATGACACAGATGATTGGCAGTCTCGGAAACTAAAAAAAAAACTACTAGAAATTAAGACAGATGAAATGTTACACTCTTTTGAAAGATGCTGGAAGATGAATTTGATCTCATTTGGCATCTGCAGTCTTTTGTCAGGAAACATCTTAAGTTTATGCTGTAAACTAAAGACTAAATTGAACATATAGTATGTGAATACATATGGAAATGGGTCATCCCATGATTTAACATGCATATCTCAAAATTACTCACTTAACTAACACAGAAATGAAGATTTGGAATTTTCACAGATTACACAGTGTTATTTCACACATACATTTAGAGTTCAAATACAGGATGAAGATTGCATAGAACTTAAGGTAGCAAGCCATTGCAAGTGACAGAGGCATGATCAACTGATTACTTAGATGTAATGTCTTGTGCCAACACCATAATTTACCATGATTTACAGCAGAACATTACCTCTTATCATTTATTCTAGCTGGCAATGATGATATTGTAATGCCCAGAATAATGCTTTTGATCATATGCATGTGTTTTTATATGCATTATATTGTGGGCTGTGCAAACCAGCTTGTAGCTTATAATGAATAACAAGGCAAGGTGATATAAATATGATATTACAGATCCAGTACATTTAGAATAGCAGTAAGCTACTTGTGTCATTTTTACAGGCATCCTCTGATAGGAAACAATATTCTTTAGGTCATAGCATAGTGTATGGCTTTTCAGGTGTTTATCAGAGAACTTTTATTTATCTCACCTCTTAGATGTACTGTTGAAGGCCTTGGGTATGGACTGGGAGCTACATCGGCCTTTCTTGCAGAAGTCAGAGGAACTGACACAGCTGCTTAAAGCATCTGAAGATCCCAAAGTGCAGAAGTACTACAGGAGCCCTGTGTCAGAGACACTAGACAATTACATTATAAAGAGCAATTTCTACAGGTGACTCCTTTGCAGAATTCTGTTGTCATTGTTGTGCACTTGCGCAACAGCCTGTTTGCTAAGTTGTGGATGCACAGTCTGACAGTTTGATACGGACTTTTCATGAATCTTTGTGAAAGACAATTTTAAATGTATGTAAAGTGCAACTGGATAAATTCTATGAATCTGAAAAACAAGTTGATAATTCTGGTTACAGTTCATAATATATTTTGTTGTATACAGTTCACAATATGTTTTGTTGTGAATATTAAAAAATGTCCTCTAAACATTGGCATTTCTCATGTTATGGTGCATCATTTACTATAACCGTTTTTTGATCCTCTCAGTGTTTTGTTTTCTGTACCCATCATCATGAGCCTTATATTGAATTAGCAATACTAAGACACAACTACCCTTGGAGCACAGTGCTTGAAGAGATACTCTGTTATTGGAGGTTTAATAAGGTACCAGCATACGTGTGGTGTAGTCTAGTTGGAATGGGCTACTAGAGGAATTTTTTGGTTTACTTTCTAGTAATGAGTACAAAGATGTGAACCACAAGCTGCTGGTGGTGGAGCCCACTGAGGATGAGGACCAAGCCAAGGGTTTGGAGCACCCAGCCCATATCTCAGAGAAGAGAGTGGGTAGCCTGTCTGTCATCCACCTCCACATTGATGACCCACTAGTGACTCAAAGAGGTCAGCTTGCCTTTGCATTCATTTTTCCTGCCATTTGCTACTTTTTACTTTATTTCAAATATCACCCCTTCCCCCAGTTCCCCATTTCTTAACTACAACATTTTCAGTGTCCCAGAGGAATTGGGATTAGATAGAATCTAGTATATTTCATTTGTTCAGGATGACAAATCAGATTCAGTTATTGGGGGAATCACTTGATTTGTGCCTATATAAAGTGAATGTTGGTGCAGTTCATATGGGCCAGCTGCTGCATTAAATCCTAAGGCTGAATTTGTTACAACTTGGCACCAACCCAGGAAACCAAATGGTCAACCTAATGTACTTGCTGACTTGTGCGGAGAGTTACATGATAACTAGCCACAACTGATGAAGCTCACTGCGTGTATGGAACAATGCTGCAGCCTAGCGCTCATAAGGGACTTAGAGCCTGTTCATTATTTCTGGTACATGGTACATTCTATTTCAAGTACATGGTACTTTCTATTTCAAGTACATGAACTTTCAAAATCATGAGATGCTACTCTGTTTCTCTAGCAATGGCCATTGCCCTTGGGAATCTGTACCATGATGACCTGGATGTTGATCTCAGTGATGTAGCTGGAGTCCTTGCAGCAGCTGCTGCCCTGGGATTCAAACAACTCATGGAGGGGTGAGTTCATAGTCCTATGGGTCAGAAACACTGGAGTGCTTTAAATTGCTCAGTTTAATGCATTGTGATGAAACATGCACCCCCGCTTTATATTATATTAGTCCTCATAAGATTATTCAAATGCAAACTGGCTGTCTGTCTGAAATGGTTGTGCACCTTGCGCTTTCTTATAATGATTTGCAGAATCCCAACAGTGTTATTATTTATGTGCAAAGCTGTGTAGTGCATAGAGCATTTTACAGCTTCTTCCTTCCTTTCTTTCAAGCATGAATGGTTGTTGTATGTGTAAGAATAGATTTTGTGAAGTGCTTATTACTCGTAAGTGCTGTAGTCTGATGTGGAGTATGAACTATGCCCATAATGGTGATTCTAATCAAAACCATGATGATGACTATTTTCAGGTGTGGCACAATTATGCTGAAGTCTATCAACTATAGGACTGTCTGCCAGTACCATTTAGCGGCCTCCAAGGTAAATATGGGATGAATGGTTAACCATTCCAGAGTATTTTATTTTAGCATGGGTACATTAATAACCAGTTCATTTTTCATTCTATATGTTATTAGAAAGTGTTGTTTGAAAAAACTATTTCTTACTCTTCATGACAACAATATTAAAATCATTTGCTTCCTTATCTAGGCAGTTGTTTGTTATTTGTTCTGTCAGCCCTGTAAATCCAGTAATAGGAAGAATAAATGCACTGCTATAGCTTCTATTGTTTTTAAAAGTTTTTCCCTTAATGTTTTTACTGTAGTATCACCAAGAGCATGTGGTTCTTGCTTGTGAACGCTGGCTTGAGCTCAACCTTATACCTGAGGTGAGTACCGTGTTTTGTTATCAGATGATTATGGGATATCCTTTTTCTTTCAGTTGTCAGGGTTGGCAGATCCTTTCAGTTCTGAATGGTTATATTAAACTTGCTTGCATGTTTTACTAAACATTTTTTCTTAAATTTTTTGGACACTGTCACACATTTCTCTAGTCATAGAAATAAAGTACATTTCTGTGAACCATGTCACCTTAATCCAGCATGGGAAGCCAGATGCATAGTTAACAAGATATGCAGTATTATTGATATGTATTTAGGGATATGTATTGAACTATCATATATTGATGAGAAAAACAGATTTTGGAAAGTCAAACAGTTTTGAGAAGGAAAGAGACTTCGAATCCCATTTCTCTCATGAACTAGATGTGGTATATGTATTCTTCTCGCATGCATTGGAAAAGAGAATAATCAAATTGTAGCAGAAGCACCAAAGAGCATTTCGTTGAAAAGTAATCAAGTTTTCAGGGAATAATGATCTTAATTTGGGGAGAAGGGAGATGATGCCACACATAATGAAAGCATTAAGTGGGCAAAGAGGCATATGAAATCGGATCCTACAGTAATTTATAGGCAGCTTCTTGTTATGTCTTTTTCTCTATGTATTTTCGGTATATTAATCAGTATTATCTCATCTCTGACCATCATAGCTGTCCATGCATATCCAGCTGAGAGAAATGAGCAGTGAATTGTTACAGAAAATACTCAAGTCTAGCAGGTGAGCACATGTTTGTTAACTCGTCTTCTTAGTTAATTTTAGAAGTTTGTTAACTCGTCTTCTTAGTTAGTTTTAGAAGTTTATTAACTCATCTTCTTAGAGCATCAGTTTATAGTTTTATTCCAATGCAAGAGGTCTTCAAGAGGAAAGAATAGCGTTAAAAAACTGGGGTCTGAGACAGCATCAGCATTAACAGTAGAGACAAAGCAATAAAGAAATTAGAAACATTTTATCAGTGATATTTTGCTAATACATACAAGCATTCAGCGCTAAGTGGAAATGGCATTGATTTTAGAAGCCAGTTTCTGATGACCATTTGAGAACTTCGGAATTTGGGAATTTCCAAATATAGATAAGTTATCCAGATTTGAGTGACAAGACGATCCATGTTTTGGAATTGTAATATATTTTGGTTCTACTTTATCGAGCCTTCACTAGTTAGAACATAGTTCAGTATTTCTGCTTGCTTATCCACTCTCCCAGAACCACCCCAAGAAAACCGTGGTTGTGTGTGCTGTAGTTTTCAATTCTCTGGACAATGCACTTAATTTCATTCTTTGGTGCAGGGGAGGTACCATAAATTCACCATCTACTATTAACTTTTTCTCTGTTTCCAGATTGTTCACCTACAATGAATACAGTGTGTACAGAAATCTTTCTTACTGGCTCTTCCTACAACTCAACCCCCAGATGCAGCTTATGCCCTCACATAGTACTGTGTTGTCCTATTTTAACAGGTAACCACAGTAACATACTGGTGCCAGTTGTTCCAGTTGTTGGTGGGGTCGAGCACATGTAGAATTAGCATGAAGAATGGTAGTTCCTGCTGCAGTTGGAATAGGGTCAAATGATAAATGCCGTGTGCATCCAGCCATTCCTGCCCTCTACCCTTTTCTGGTATCAGAGAGAATTGTTGCTTTTATGGCCTATGAAAAGGCTAAAGCTGTCTGGGGT
>JAWQUT010000006.1:4400887-4423583 GCA_033807755.1 Ellobium chinense
TGTTACGGGGTTCTAATTATTCTATCAATTCTGTTGATGTTTATGGGCAGTTTACTTGTATTTCCTCAGCTACCAACATCCAGGACATGCAGATCATGAACATTCTTCCTCAGAGCTGGATGGTCAGTCTGCTATCTCAACATTACCAAGCTGTAAGTGTGTTATTTTCTATATGGAATGTTGCATTGGTTTCATTTCTTCCCTCCCTCATGAAATTCATACATTTATGTTTCATTGATTTGAAGATGGTTAAACTTGCTGGTTACTGAATTCAGTAGCCATTAATGATTCTGGCTCAACTGCTTTTTGAAGTAGTTCATTTGCCAAGCTGACTGTAACTGCTGTCATATTTTGTCAGGATTTGTGTTATAATGGTGATGTAGCATTGGTGCAAATCGAAACTGTTGAATTTTAGCAAAGCAGCAACCTTATTCCTTTCTTAACCAGGTACTTCAAGTTTCAGGCACCTAGTAGGAGGCCAAATCACACATTCTGTACAACCCAGTGAATCAGCTAATTGTAGATGCCCCTTTGTTGGGGCCCTGCCAGCCAGTATCAGGGTGTAGAAATATGTAAAATAACCTCTAATCTAAATAAAGCATCTAATTTTAAAGTTTCAGGTATAATTTGAGCCCTCTAAAAAAAAAAAGTGTTAGGCCTATGTATTAGCAGTCAAAATCAGCCTAATGAAATATTGGAGACCAAATCAAAATTTGAGGTGACCTTTTTTGAAAGAGATGTGTGAAAAATTTGGGCTTTGAGCCCTCTTTTCCTTCCTCCCAAAATGATCAGGCAAAAGAAGTACTTTAATCTTCATCAGAGAAATATCCCGATATCACAGTGGTATTTGTAGAATAGTTTGAAAGAAGAAAATAACAAAAGGTACCAGTAACCTTTAACCTTACACAAGAAAAGGGAGAACATTCATTATCTTTGCATTTTGGTCCCTTAGTTTTCATCTGTGAAGGAGCGATATCTCAGTGAGCTAAATAAAGAGAACAGAATCTCAGCATCTGTGGTTCATTGTTTCTTGCATCACATTTAGTCTGTTTGCATTTTTAAAAAAATTTAACTAATGAACTTTGTTTTCCTCCAACAGGTTTTCAGTGTTTAATTTTGAATATGAATAATGATTGCAAATATTTCGGTTCGTTTGACAGCTGCAGGGAGGTGGAGACATGATGTCACTCAAGCAGTTCAACACATGTGCTGTTAGACAAGGATTCATTGTGGATGATGTAAGTACATTAGTTTATTTATGTAACTGTGCAGTATTCAGTTCAAAATCACCAAGCATAAGTAATGGGATTTTACAAATACTGATATTCTGTCCACGTTTGGAGTGACCACACTAGTCATGAAGAGAATTATAGTAAGGCATTTTAAAGAGTTATTTTCTCTTAGCCAGATTGAACATAGTTCAGTACTTGTGTGGCTTAGCCACTCTCCTAGATCCACTCCAAGGCTTATTTTTTTTTACACTCTGCTGCTGTATCTCTTAGGATTGAGTATGTACTTGAGAGGGGCGTAGCATTGTTAAGGTGTTAAAAGCAACAGTTTTAAATCCCATGGATAACTCACTGAATTTCAGTCTCTGGTCCAGAGGAGATAACAATAAATTTGCCATCTACTATATTAAGAATCTTAGATATCGTCTGTTTTGTAAGCCTTACTGGCGCTAGGATGCATTGTGTTTCAGCAGCAAAGTAAATTGAGCTGATGAGAGACAATTTTGCATCATGACACTTTGTAAAATGAAGTTCAAAGCACCGAAGTATTTATTTGTTTGAGAGTTATAGGTGCATATCAGCTCAGATAAGTGGTACACATACAGGCCTTTTGCAATAACTTCTATTATCATACAAGGTTTGATAGTTAACTGCCACTATAGGCAGGCTTCTGAAAAGCGAGAGAAGTTAATTTGAAAGTATGTCACACAGTAAGGAGTTTACCATTTTATCTGAAGCTAATGTAAATAATGTCATCTTGTAGTACTGTGTGCAAGTTTATGTCAGCGTAGATAAAAATAATATCATTTGCCAATAATAACCCTCAGGAACCACACTACCACTCTGAGATTCTATCTCTGCATGGATTCCATTTTGAGCTGAAGGCTATCAGGCAAGATACAGAGGCCAGTGCCTACCAGTTCTACATGCAGGTAGTAGAGGATGTCATTGCAGCCAGTCAAAATGAGGCCTCAGTAACTTTTTGGTTAAATCAATGTTATTAGTATGACATGAAAGCTTAGTGTTTGTACTTTCAATAGGTGAAGACACTTTTGACATAACACTGTTCTGGCCCAGAAATGTAGCTCTTTGAAGTGGCAGGGTACCACCCATTGCAATGGAAACAAAAAATTCAGAGAAAACCATGACTGAAAAACAATTTACACCATATAATTCATCTAATAATATGTCCCCAAGAAACTCAGTGTCCACACTTACTGAACCCATAATAGCAATGTTTATCTGTATAGCAATAATTTTACTCTCGATTTCCACAACAAGCAACAATAATTTGATACCAGGTGGTCCCATTCACCCACAAAGTCTGGTATCTTCATTCAAGGTTTAGCAAAATAAGCTTCACTTTGACTGGCTGAAAGACATATGAGACAAGTATGAATGATGTAGTAAGAAAAGTCTGAATGTGAAGAAGTGCAGGAGAGAATATTGTGCAGAAAGAAAATGATAAATAGGTCCATGTGGCAAGAGGAATATAGCTTGCATGGTTGTTTCTGGCCACAAAATGCACAACATCAATTGGCAGTGCATGCTCCCTGTCCATTTACTAAGAATTGTGTTGAGAGAACATTGTGCAGTAAGAAATGATAAGTAGGTCCATGTAGTAAGGTGGATGTAGCTTGTGTGGTTTTTTTCTGGCCACATAAAGCACAAAGTCTTTTACTTAATGTCAGTGGTTGTGCTTCCTCTCTCAGCATATCCATTTACTAGTTGCTCAGCATCACTTTAAAGGGATTGGCATAAGGCATTGTATTAGACACACCCCTCAGCAAAGTTTCATACTCTCAAAGTGCTAGTTAAAGGTAAGGTAGCAGTTATGTTTTACATAGTACAGGAAATGTACTTGAAAGGAGAGCAAAGCAAACTTATACGCATGTAAGTCATGGAGGTAGGGATGAGTTTGGGATATTTTCTAAATGTTACTATAAGTAACTCTTAAGCTGCGGTCATGATTGTTATAGACTGAAAAATGGGAATACTTCTTGCCCTTACAGCGCCTGAAGCCAGGTGACCCCATCCTTAGCTTCCGCCAGTGTGAGCGTCACACATTTTCCATGAGGTCAGACCGAGAAGTGAAATACAGTATCACTGTCCAGTACCTGCACAAGGGAGAGCACCACATGGAGTCAACTGGAGTTCTGTCCCACAAGTTTGGGCTTGGAGAGAAAACCAGCAAGAGCCAGGTGGGTGTGAGATTGAGGATTTTGTTGTGTAATCCCAATAACTGAGTAGCTAATAATCTTGTTTGTGAAGCAGATGATACAAGTTTAACTTCTCTAGTTTTGTTTAGTTTGTGTTAATGCTTTATATGTTTTGCATGTTTGACGATCCTGACATTCCTTGCTGAACATCCAGTTTTCATGTGTGTAGACTGAGGGTCTTGAAACACTTCAGTACAGAGAATATTGCCAGTACAGCCTTGCAGAGAGATGTTTAAAAGAGCATGGTGTTTAGGGGAGGATACACATATCACACGATAATGGGCATAAGACTATTATGAAATAAATGTGCGGCCATTCTGCAATTATAAAGATTGTTTCTGTGTCTACAGTCTCCAAATTAGCTGCATGGGCATGGCAATCCTATTCAAAGAATGGGTACAATTTGCTTGTATATATTTAAAAATGTTAAGGTTTCATGAGAATTGTACACAATCCTCTTCTTTCAGCAAGGAATATTACTGTAGTGCATAGGAAGATGAAATATGCATAATGGACATATCATTTCAAGCGATACATCACGTTGTTATCACACTATGGAATAATGTTTTCATCCCAGGAAATCAGTCTTGAAATAAGGCTACCACTTCAGAAGACTATAAATAAATACAGGCAAATAAACAACAAATCAACCTTATCTCTTATTTCGTTTTGCATTCCCCAGGTAATTTCCAAAACCAACCTCAAGAAGCCAATCTACGTATCCTTTGCTATCCTCTTCCCACCCTCCTAAGCAAGTCAGATCCCAAGATCCAGAGATCTCATATCCCAGAGTGTCCATGTCTGAGGGCAGAAACCATGATGACAACAGCAATGTGAACAACATCTGTGTAGTGCTGCAGTATTGAAATGCCATAAAACCATGTACATTGCACGCATTATATTTGCACTTACACTCCTGCTGATGCATTTTTGTAAAGAGAATTGTTGTACATACAGATGACATCTCACCCACATTATTTTGAAGTTGTGAGTCACATGGTTCAGTCATTCACATGATGGAGCTGTGAAACAGCACTATCATAGTTAGTTGGGTAATTTTATTCAGCTGTCAAATGATAATTTATGCATAGTGGATTGGCTTTTACTTAAAAATTTATTTGCTTGGGTCCACCAGTTCTCCTGCACCTACTAGGCTTAGAGATTTCATATTTGCCACAATGTGTAGTGGTGATTTTATGCACAGTTTGTATGCATTCTTGTGAGGATACCGATCTTGGTATGGACAAAATATAATTCCGAGGGTTATTCAGTTATATTATACCCGCTATTATGTGCAGTCAGAGCTGAAATATTGTGATGTTCAAGTTCTCTCTGTATAATAATTACTATGATGTGCAATGCATAGTATTTGATGCTTGCTTGCAATTTCTATTTATTGTTATTAATGCATTTATCATGAGCAATGTGTGTTCTGGGTTGAGAAAAAGAAAGTGGAAGTTGAATGTTTTAGTGCACCTTTACAGCCATCTTTAGTTGATAAAATTTGTTATCAAAGTTTTTTATTTTCTCATTTATAGCATCACGTGGATAATGATGTCCTTTTTACTTTATTTGTATCCATGGCCTATAGCCTCTAACTTAGGGACAGAAAGACGGACAAAATGCCACAGCCTATTTAACAGCATGTCAAAAAAATGTGGGTAATAACAGGCCGAATATAGGCAAGGACATAATCACCCAGATGTAGACACATATTAATTTTAGTTCATCTGATCATAGAACCCATCCCATTTCTACAGCAGATTTTATCTGTGAGAAATTTTGTAGCTCTTCTTTTTGAAAGAATATAATACTACAATCAAAAGGCACTGAAAATGTTATCATAATTATACTGCATAGGTACTGAAAAACCATACAGTATTCCACTCAGTGAATGTGGATTGTGTGTAAGCATCTAATTTATTGTATCATAATGTACATGTCTTCAAATGTGATCTGTTTGTTCTTATTTTCTTGTCCCAGTATTATTTTTACCTCTGTGATATTTATGGTTTACATTACTCAATTTATATACTGGCTGTGATATTCTTACAGGTTTATTTCCATGCCTTATTGTTTTTTTCATGTGACTGAATATGTCAAATTTGCAATTTAAGATACGGGCCAATACTGTGCTGATTACATCTTTACCTTCAACTAAAGCTTTATAGATGACAGTAACACCATCTAGTAGGACTAGGAGATCTTTTTTTTTTTTTTAAACTTCTGCAGTTGACAAATAAATACTCCAATCATTTTTATGTATTTGTGTTTAGAGTGAGTGAGTCTGTAAACTGGTTTTCATTTTCTGCTTGTCTTCTCCCAATGTTAAGACATCATGGTCAGAATATGATGCAAAATATCCTTCTCAACTGTCCTCTTCCAAAATCCTCCAGCCTTCATATCTGAAGCGTTCAGAATACAGAAATCACACTAACAAAATATGTAATAGTAAGCAAAGTTTATTGTAAATTGATCATTCTTAAAATATCTGCATGCAGCCATGAAAAGTATGTCCAAAAATATACAGAATACAGTATACATGAAATATACCCCGAATACTGCCATTGCTACACAGTTTGTTCATATCTAAGACCAGCACTGCTACCACAGGACTGAAACAACCTAAAAGACTTGTTCGTGTGATCTGAAAGTCTTTGAAACTTTAGTGTTTTCACTGTTATATAACTTCTTATTTGGCAGGATTGTTCAGCAGGCAGTGAAAGAAACAAGGAATTGTTCCCCCCTGTGATCAGAAGTTGGAGAGCCCTTTCAAAAATAATGGTTTCTTTAACAGTGCAGAAATAAGCCCCTCACAGAGCAAATTCCAGGTCTCTATAGCTGACATCAACATGGCTCAATCTACTTGAAAATCTTGCTTACAATCATACTGACAACCTGACTGCTATTCTTAACATAGTGCTCATCAAGATAATAGACCATCAAGGAAAAAAAAACACAAAATGTCAAAGAAAGTGGCATTCTTATCATACTTAGAAAATGTAATACAACACTATAAGTTCATAATGTGTTACATTTTTGTTGGACTATAGAGATATTGTTACTCATAAACAGGGTCATGAAATCTGTGAACAAAAAGTCATAAAACTCTGTTATAAAGGGAGGGGACATCAATCAATAATTTGATATCTTGAACTCCCACCATCATTTCCATCAATCTTTCCACAGCAGCAGTCTGTAACATTCTACTGATTCCACAGTGACAATTTCCTTGGAATGATTCCCCATACATTTACTCTCCTCATGCAGGAGTCCTGATTGATGTAACCTAACACTGACAGTGACAGAACAGTGATACTTAATGATAACATGCCCTACTTTCAGGGAATGTCATAACATCTCTTGACTTCGTGTGACTATGATAGGCCAGATCAGTCAGACAAATCTGAATTCTTACCGAAGAGTGTTTTTCCAAAACTCGGTAACTGCACTTGCGTTGAAAAATGAGTGAAAGATGTGTTTAGAGTAATATATCTGTATTAAATCATGGAAATGAGCTTGAAATGTGGATTCCTCAACAGCAGGCTATTTCAAAGTAAAGAAGAGGAGACTGTGAAGAGCAATTACCTCTATAACATTGTCCTTTATTTTAAAAACACTCAAAGCATACAAAATGAATTTTGGAAAAACATTCTTCCTAAAAATAACTAAGTACCTATTTGGGATATCACATGGATCATGGCTGGCCCACATGGGGACTGGGGGCTAAATGAATTACATGGACACATTTTTACAAGTTCAGCATACCTTCCCACACCCACTTATACTATACTTTAAGTTTTAGTATGTGATTGTTCCCGTAAAATGTGAAATTCAAAATCACAGATTTGATGTGCGCAATCATAATCAGCAGGTTTTTGCAAAAATGTACAAATACATGTTTAATTTGCTTGTAGATATCAACTAAAAAATATTTTTAAAATAAAACCATATAAAACAGAAGGTATCAAGATATATTCACAAGTCGTGCAACATTTCATGAAGACTGAATAACATGCTATGCATACTTATTTATCAAACAGGCAGAACAAAAAAAGTCTGGTTTCATTTACATTTATTCTTAATATCCGCTGACAGTTTACTGATTATGCACTTTGCTGTAAAAGAGATGATAGCTCTTTTTTTTCTCCAGTACCAGCCAGTATATCTAATTCTACTTTGCCTGCATTTTGTGTTCCATTTATACCTTAAAGATCAATCATGAACCATTCACATACAGCACATGGCTGCCATGGAACAGGCATGATCCATAAACATTCTCAAACAGAATTCACACCTCCAGAGGTATGCCAGCAGCTCAAGAAATGTGTAACTAGTTTACAGAATTGGAGCATGACATAAACTATTGACTGACTCTTAGCATTTGTATTAAGTGTAACTGAAATTTCACAAATTGTTCTTCAAGTTTGAAATGTTTGCTCCTGGAAGTATTCTTTCCATAAGCAGTTACTTCACCTTAAATACAACCATTGCTCATGACCAGTTTGGTGGGGAGATATTTCTACTTCTCAGCAGTATCACCCATTCATTGTTTAGAGAGAGTCCAAATTAATGGAGAGATAATTCTGCTTTTTAGCAGTATCACCCACTCATTATTCAATGAGAAAAGGAAATAAGAAGAAGTCCTGTCCTGAAAACCTTACAAACACAGAAATAGAGAGAAAGGGGTGCAGGCTTTCAATAAAACATATCTGAAACGGCATTTTTTCCAATATTTCCCCAGTCTACATTTGTTGAAAAATGAATGCAGTGTATCTTCAGAGATGCATTCTCAATTCATTCAAATTGAAACTGAGCTTGAAATCCAGATTCCCTCAACACGTATGATATATTAAAGTAACTACATATAATAATGTTTAGCACACTTACCTATAGCATATTTCCTCCTATTTCAAAAGCATTCAAAGTGGACTTAGTGAGTTTTGGAAACACTTTCCAATTATTTGCATTTATAAACTGGCCTCAGAAACAGAACAGCACACCACAGACAATAGGTGCTGGCCTATGAAGACATACCACAGCACAGCTGGGGTTACAATGCTCCCAAATGCACAAGAAATTTGTGCAAATGCATTTATGGGCACATCTGTCTACCAATACCACAAACAACTAAAGAGAAGTACTCTTGCTGTTGCTTTTTTAAAGTTTTTCCACCTCCACACAGTAAGAGTAGTAGTCACCATCTTTCACATGTGCATAACTGATGAAAAGCAAAAAAAGACTTAAGTAAATCTAAGGTTTCATTCAAAATTACAAGCAGGATATCAGCATCACCTCCCTACTATGCAGAAAAATAGGGATTTGTGCAATGTGATGAGAAATAAAGGACCTTTTCATATGAGTGTTAAAGATTTGAGATAAGATGGCTAACAAAGGTCACTTGTATTTACCTGCACAAAACACTGAAGCTGCGCCCACATTCTTCTTACAAAGCTATAATCCTTTCTACAATATTTTGTTTCTCAAACATTTGTAATCCTTAACACAGGTTATCTTTTGCAAGTAAAGCTTATTACCACATAGCCCAATTTTCAATCATCTACACACTTGAAAAGGAAACAAAATATTGCAAAAATGAAGCTAAACTTCAAAGCACATAAGCAAAATATGCAAAAGTGACAAGTAAAATATTTATTGCAATATTTTAGTGCCTTTTTTCTTTGTTTCTGGTAAGTAGTGTTGATTAAAACCTAGCATAAATAATGGAGATTTAACAAACTCAAATTCCTTTTAATCAACAGATGAAGGACTGCTGTTTTGTAGATATTAACAGCAGATTATCTTGTCGTTTTGCAATATTAAAAGTATGAACAACTGTGAAATAACCAATACAAACATTCCTGTCATTTGATTCCTGGTAACACTAAAATGACTTTGAATTAGATTATTTAAAGAGCTAAAACAACATTGAATGAAGAAAGTCTTCAAAACACGTAAAAATATTTCTTTACTATATAATTCAGTCTCAGCTTTTCCATCAGTTCAAAATCTAAAGAGAAACTCTCACCATGGGCAGTTCACCTGACTCATTAAAATATCATCATAAAATGTGCCAATGACTTACATTAAGATTTCAAAATATCACATTTAGTAATAGTAACTGTGTAAATAAGCTAAACTAACTACATTCTGCAAGTCATAACACTTGCATAAAAGACCTTATTTATATGAACACAAAGAGAGATGCACACACATTAAACCAATAGTCTAGCACCATCAAAAAAGGAATTACCAAGAAAATGTTTGCACAGATTTATGTACATATATACAAGTAAATCACCAGTATACAGTCAGTATAAAAGCTAAAACTAGATGACATAATAAACAGCATTTTGCCAAGCTCAGTGACTGCACTTTCATTGAAAAATTAGTTAAGAGTGTGTGCAGAGAATTAACTCACTCAAATCAGAATTAAGCTTGAAAACTTGATTCCTTCAAGCATTATATCATGCAAGAGTAAGAATGTGTAAATAGCAATTACCTTAAGATTATTTCCCCTTACTTTAAAAACACTTAGAAGGTTTGTGACACCTATTAGAGGAGCAAATCACTCATTGTGTACAACCAAATTAATCCGCTAATATATAAAATCCCCCTTTTTGGGGGGCCCTGCCAGCCAGTGTTAGGATGTAGAAATATGTAAAATGACCTGTGATCTAAATAAAGCATCCAATTTTAAAGTTTCAGGTACAATTTGAGCCTTCTAGATATAAAAATACTGTAAAATGTGTAGGCCTATGTATTCGCACGCGGTCAAAACCAGCCAAATGAAAAATTGGGGACCAAATCAGAATTTGAGGTGACCTTTTTCAAAAGACATTTGTGAAAAATTTTGGACATAGACCCCCCTTTTTCTTCCTGTTAAAAGATCGGGCAAAAGAAGTACTTTAACCTCCTGGAAGAAATTTTCCCGTCACAGTGGTATATGTAGAATAACACAAAATGTTAATAGGGCCAAAAGAAGAAAAAACAATAGGTGTCAAAGACCTAGAAGCCACATACTGAATTTTGGATAAATGCTTCCTATATGATGGAAACAGGATCAGTTTCTAATAGGTAGTTATGAACGGCAATGAGGTGACCTTAGAAAAGCTTTTACTGTAGAATTTATTGAACTCCAAATTCTAGCAGAGATTCTTTAAGTTCATGAACATTTGACTTCATCAGTAAATTTTTCATGACATTCTCTGAACTTTCTGCTGTTTCACACAGATCATGTCATTGCTTTGATACTTCTCTATATAAGTAATAATTTACATGTAGTTTTCTTACTAACTAAACTTGCCCATGTATAAAAATACATAATTATGAATAACACAGAAAAAAGATGTCCTAGACAAAAAGAATTTGGAAAAAAAAAGATAAAGAAGAATGAAATTGGATTTCTCTATCTGAGCAGTTTCTCATATTGATATGGCCAACCCTGAAGGAAGCTATCTTCATTTCAAGAATTCTTGGAAAGTGGCGTCCCTGATATAGCTTAGGTCATTACAGTGAGTTTGTATATTTTCTGAGTGAACAAAGTTGGACATCATAAGGTCTTCCCATATTTCTGTCCTTCCCTGTCTCCTCTGACCACAGTCTCTCTCCTAATTAATCAAAACATTTTCATGTGTTGATTTCAAATCAATCATATTTTATAACAAATTCTTCGATATCTCAGAAAACAGTTTTTATACTACCTCACATACTTCAAGTTTTAAGTCTGAAAAGTCTGAGATGTCAACCAACAAGTCCATCTAAGAATTTATTACAAAGGCATAGATTTATTGAACTCTAGTCGAAGTGTCCCAGCATTGCCAGGGGAGGGAGGGGCCATAGGGTAATCAAATTTATACTTGTGAGTGAGATGAACAGCAAACATCCTGCCAAACTCAGTAGCTTATCATCATCCCTACTATTTACAAACTAACCCTTCTGCGCAGTAAGCAATACATCACACCAGAACAGACCAGCAAGGGCTGGAATACTGCTTGTGCACTACCATATTGCATCAACTGCATGTACTTACAATGGTGCAAGCAGCCAACCATAGCACATCAACCTCCCATCAGCTTTCTGTGGAAGCACATAGAACTGAGGGCCATCACTTCAACCCATTCAAATGGTTTTCTTTACTCTTTTAGATGTAGATGGTCTGATAACTTGTATTTCTCATTTGCCCGTCTCTGAATGCATTTGATGACATAAAACATTAATACAATAAAACAAAGCTGTTAGCTTCAAAATTCAGCATCCAGGATTACAATGCATTAAATGCTTAGAAGGTAGTGTATCCACTCACTGAACATAAGCAACTGAAGTGCATTGAAATTAAAATTTTGTGAGAAACAGAAATTTCATTTTTAGGAACTGGCACCTTCTACAGTGCTCTGTAAAATCACATTTGGAACTTCTTGGTCCCAATTTCTTCATTATCACAGTGCTGAGAATCAATCACTGGTTTCACAAACACACCATATGTATTTTACACCAGTTCACAACACACGCAATATCACTCCATCCTTGCCTGTCTTCTACAATCAACCCTCTTTAACACAAGCATAAATTTTTAAACCATAACCTCACAAAGACAGCTCATGTAAAGAGTATGTGAAGCTTCACACACTCACTGCAATAAGCATGGGTCAATGAAGGCTGTGAAGCATATTTAAAATCAAAAAGACATGAAGAAAACACAAAGGGAAGAATGCAGAATGCTGCAGCCCTCTGCTTGCTGCCTGTAATCTTTGATGAAAGACAGGAAATTTCCAGCTATGTAATCTTGATCTCCCTGTCTCTTGGAGGTTTACGTCCAAACTGCAAACGGCGCCTCACACGACAGATGGCAGCTGTAACAATGAGAAAAGTAATGTTTTCCATGAATATCTCATTTGTGCATATGAGGGTGAAAAAGTTATATTCAAAATTAACCTTCTGAACATGATGAGCCATGATGAAAGTAGTTTCACCACAGAGTGTGATGAACCATCACAGTAGTCAGATTTGGTCCATGTTTTGACAACACTCAAGGAAAACCTGGCATGTCATAATATGCTATGGCTGATCTTCCTTCAGAATATTGATGGTTTTATATTAATTTCATTTAACCCTCGCCGTATGATGCAAAATGCCCCTATTCGAGTACGATGCGGGATCATCTGCACCCCGACTTCATAATACATGTATAGTGATTAATTTTTCCACCTTCCAAGTATGATGTGGGATTCTCTGCACCCCGACTTTTTATAGAGGAAGAAAGGTTCCCATCCTCTTAGTACGATGCGGGAGCATCTGCACCCCTACTTTCTANCACGACAGATGGCAGCTGTAACAATGAGAAAAGTAATGTTTTCCATGAATATCTCATTTGTGCATATGAGGGTGAAAAAGTTATATTCAAAATTAACCTTCTGAACATGATGAGCCATGATGAAGGTAGTTTCACCACAGAGTGTGATGAACCATCACAGTAGTCAGATTTGGTCCATGTTTTGACAACACTCAAGGAAAACCTGGCATGTCATAATATGCTACGGCTGATCTTCCTTCAGAATATTGATGGTTTTATATTAATTTCATTTAAAATAAGATCATATTTTTGTTGTTAAAAAAACATGAGTTTTCTAAAAATTCTGACAATTTTATGTATGTATTCTCAAAACAAAGAAAAATTTACAGCAGTACTTAAAGGATTAAGCGTCAAGAACAAAAAGTGAAGCTTAGAAATAAGAATGATTTCAAATTGATATTGTCATAATCCTGCATGGTACCTTGATTTATCAAAGATACCCTCCTAATGGAACCTGGCAACATTGGCATTTCTGTCTGAATCAACGTCTTTTTATTTGGAACTCTGATACAAACAGATTCAAAGCATGGCTACCCCTAATATAAGTTTGAATTTTCACATTATCTAGCATCCCAACTCCAGTGGCAGTTCAAACTGACGAATCACTGATGCTAATAAAAGAGAATCACAGAAAATACACGAGTGTATGGCCCAGAATGCATTCACCAGATCTGGGCAGAACTATGTCAGTTAGCATGGAATGGCCCACTGCTAATACTTCCACAACTGTCATCAATAATTTTGAAGTCCTGTGGCCATCAGAATACCAGAGACTGGGAATACCAGAAGATTTACATCCCTCAGGATATATAGACAAGAGGAAGAACCATGTCAACATTCCAATTAATATAATTTATTTACATACCATCTGGTACAAAGACCTCCATAGAGCATGATAATGGTGGTGATGCAAAGTGACCATTTCTAAGACAAGCCTCAGTGCGTCGTGTCAAATATCTGGTCGGGGACAATGTTACCAAGGGTGATCTCATCTGACTGGCTCTCACTGAAAACAAGAGAAGTGAAATGAGAAACTTTAAGTGAGGTAATCACCAATCTGCAAAGTGAAAGTGTCCTGTTTGTGTTAGATTTCTTAAAATCTTTTTTATTCAAATAATATGTATTCACATAATAACTATATATTCACATACAAGTAAATAACAATAACTTGCAGACATGTACATATTAAATTATATATATACTATATATATATAGTAGACTGTCTCAGCCAATCAGGTACATATTTTATCACTTGATGATCTTAGAGACACCAAACAATACTAAAGATTGGCTGAATGAAAAGTTATGATTATGTAGACATCTGCTATTTATAAGATGTTGTTGTGAGGTCCAGAGTACTCTTACTATATTATTTGGACACTCCATAAACAGGTATGTCATTCTTTCACATTTAATAAGACAGAATTTGCACTTAACTCTTACTGAGGTTAAATTTTGACACTGCGTTTGTGTTAGATTTTAACATCCCTTTTGGGGTCTCAATGAGACAATGACGTGTGAACTCAAGGGCCATAGCCTCCTGGCCTCTCACTGCTCCAGACTACCTCAACCTCACATGGCAGATCCACTGATCTCAATAATCTGATTGGGTTTCAACCTGTTTTATTGTTTTCCCAACAATATAAAGTAAGCAGCCAAAAAGCATCAATTGCTTATTTGCTACAGGACCCCCGCCCACCTCTGGTTTGATGGGTTTTTTTTACCTTTTCTCCCTCATTCTCTCCCTGTTAACAAAGCACGGCAGCAATGGAGCTGCAGGCTACCCCTATCCTTAGTCCTGCAGGCTACTCCTATAATCGGCTGTGAAGCTAAATGATAAGACCTGTTGTGTAACAAAGCTAGCCCTTAGCTGTCAGATTTCTCCTGGTCGATTACAGAGTGAACTGTATAAATGTTTGCCTTGAATCACAGCAATCTATTTAATCTTCATTGTGTTGGCGGCAATCACTGGCCGGGGATTAGCAACGCTTCAATGTTCATGGCCCGTGTCTACTGCCCACACTGCCAAGTTAGCACTGGTGTGGACTAATGCCACTAACACAGCAACTAAGCACTACATGTATGTAATGACTGCTGCTATTCTCACATTTCTTCTTCAAAAATACTTTTGCTTTCGCTGTTCCAGACAGAAATTCGTTATTTCTATGATGAGCAATGCCATCTCCTATACTAGTAGAGAGGCATATCACAGCTGATCATTTGGCTAATGATGTTATTCTATTCTCAACTAAAAATTTCTATGATACTTTTCATTTCGCCGAATTGAAAATTATGTGGATAGTAACTTTCAAGGATCAGCATTTCACAATTTGACAAACGATGACTACATTCTTCTTCCATTATATTCTAAGCGTGCACCATTTACCACCCGCTCCTTCTTTCAATGCTACTCGCCATCAACAGTGAAACCTTTAAGAAAGTCACGAGCATAAGGGATCTTGCGGGCTGAAGACTACGTACTGTGTATTGCAAGCTCTATTTCCGCCATTTTCGCAGGTTTTTGCCCCTTCACCTCACCTTTGCTCCAAGAGCCACCGGATAAAATACAAGAAAGCTAGTCTTAAAACCCTTCAAACCCAACCCATCCTCATTGCATACGTTTTTCGTGAATAGCATAAAGCTTAGAAACTACTCCTTTATTTCCTTCGCTTACTTGGCAGGCGTGTAATTTATCAAGGCTCCCTAAGTATAGACAAAAAGTTTCTTCGTCACATATCCCGATTCAAGGTAATAAATCTATTTAGATCGACTAGATCTAGTCTAGATACAGATTATAATGGAAGCGCCAGACAGGACACCACGATGGCTTCATTTCTGACTTGGACTGTTCTCATTGATCCTACAATGAAACAGCCTGTCTTGTATTGTATCTTGGTTGTTCATGCTTACAGGTTGCCAAGATCGTTTAACAGACAGTAAGCATGGTCAGTACCACATACAGTATTTAGCTAGAAATATATCATAGTAATTAGGTTATTTCGAATTTATCCAAACTTTTCATATAGCGCATAAATTTAGTTATTTTTGTTGCTTTATGGTCTCCCCACCCCCCGCCCCCTCTAACCTTGCAGTCAAATTACTGTATTGTAATCTATTCTTTCCCAATTCTGTCCCAGTCAACCCAGACACCTCCGGACTGGAGATTCAGAAATAAAAAAGGTGTCACTGCCAAAATAAACGTTTTAACTCTTCGAAATCAACGATCACATTGTAAGCCTATACAAGACCATTGGCTGCCATTGTTTTGGGCAGAGAAGTGTGTAAGTGGGGATTCCATAGCCAGCACAACCAGAGGCGTAGAGTTCTGAACATTTACCAAATGTCTTCAGAAAATAAACTGATTTAATAATAAGTAAAGAAGGCATTCAGATAACAATGATCCTTGTTTTCCGCTAAATATCGGTTGTGCTCGACTAGGTTTGTGTACCTAAAATGGGTTTCATAAGTGCCTCCTAAACTGTAGACATGACGTGCATTTCTCTATGTGGGTATTGTCTAATTCTAGCTGCAAGCCTCACCATTCTTCAACGCTTTCAAAGCTGGCCTCGTCTTTCGGAAAACCAGTGGCCGAAGGGAATGTGTTTAATTAAAAACCTTGATATTTCAGAACCTCTCCACAGCAAATAACCAGTCAAACATGAGACGAGACACAAAACAAGTATTGTCACAAGCCAAAGCTTTGCGACTGATTTTTTTTTTNGGGGGGGGGGGGGGGGGGCGGAATCGCTCCGACAGTGTATCCAATCTATCTTTCTCTCTCTCTCTCTTTCTCTCTCTCTCGCAGCCGAAAGGTTACCATTTATTTCTAAATGGTGGGGAGGCAGATCGTGCAGCCCCAAGAAAGAATTCTTACATCCGCCACTGGTCTTAACAACTGCCCACGCATGACTGAGTACTGTGAACGGTCTGGTACCCACCCGCCAAGTGGCACCGCCCTCCCTCCGCTAGTCTGTCTCCATGCCTGTAACCATGTGCCACCAGGGTAGACCACTCCTCATCTGATATGGTTAGCAGACGTGGGTGCCCATAATGAATTAATCCCTAGCGACTAATGGACCGGATCTAGGGCGACAATCAGGCTACAAAAAAAAAAAAATCACTATATTCGATCCCACGATAGCCGTGGTTAAACAAAATTACTGGTAGACATCGGAAAGGCTGTAAAGCCCCAATTTGGAAACTATTTCAGTTATAAACTGCCAAATGCAATACGAGCATTGCAATTTCATTGAAAGACAGTAACGCCCAGATAATTGTACAGCCGGTAATAATAAGCTAAGTACACACAGAGATATGCCTATGCCTACAACACGATACCATGAGATAAAAAGTGCATCGATATATTAGATTTCAACGTATCCTTTCCACGCAGATGGAAAGAGCGCTCTTAAGTTTTATTGCAGTCACCATCACGAAAGAGCCAAGATCTTAAAAAATTAGAGCAGCTCGTAAAAATCATTTG
This sequence comes from Ellobium chinense, assembly GCA_033807755.1. Taxonomy (NCBI): domain Eukaryota; kingdom Metazoa; phylum Mollusca; class Gastropoda; order Ellobiida; family Ellobiidae; genus Ellobium; species Ellobium chinense. The sequence goes on from JAWQUT010000006.1 coordinate 4,418,171, forward strand.
TAGCATTCTTCTCCTGACAGACGGTGCAGTAATAGCTGTCCGAATCGAATGAGCACAGTGGCCGGAAATCTGTCCGGTGCACAAGCCAACTGATGCACTTGACCGAACAGTGAGGACGAGCCTAGGGCAAACTTCTGTCTGGGTGAGCCTCGGGATAGGATTTCTGTGCGATCCCAAAGAGGAAAGGGTAACGAACTTGCACCCACTGTTGGAGAAGGATTCTACTCCGAAGTTTTTTCCAGAAAACATAAAACCGGTGAAGTGCAACGGCCTAAATCAACTTTGATCTCCATTTTCTATACAGTTCGTACGTTTCAGGGTTTCACCTGATTAACAGTGGCCACAGGCAGGAGTAACCCTATAGGATTTCAATCATGGGGATGGAGCGTAAGTTGTGGTCATTCATTCATTCATTCATTCATTCATTCATTCATTCATTCATTCATTCATTCATTCATTCATTCATTCATTCTATAAATTTCAAACTCAAAACACGCCACCATCCAGAGTGAATTAGGAAATAATGTATGATTGAATTACATATAATACAATGTCTGCAAAAGCAGTGAAATTCGCTGAGCGCACAGGAGGTTTATTCTTCTTTGTGATAAATTGATGCCTTGAAAATACTTGTGCTTCGCCATCAGTTTCCAGTTGTGACACAACGTGATGGAAAGTCACGGAAAGTAAATTCTTTAATATTCCAACGAATGATTGTAATGTCCAGTATCTAGATATATATATATCGAAGAGCGCTTTTTTTTTCCCCCACACTTCAGCGCGTGTACTCTGAATGTTTCAAAACACAGGGGAAATAATGTGAGGATAATTGCTTTTAACACATACAGTATTTACTTTAAAATTACGTAACTCCTCAGGGAATAAAATTTCGAACTTAATTTTGGTTTGAATGAATTATAAAGGGGTATCTCTGAACATATCTTATTTTTCCTTTTTGTAAAGTGCATTTTACTGATCTGAAAAAAAATACTTTCCAGTTTGTCACTGTAGTATTTCAGCCCTACTGAAAAATAAGGTCTAAAATTTTAGATCAGACGGCTGTATATATGCAACGCTACTGACTTGCCATAAAGTTACTAACAGAGATAAGTACATGTAGCAACAAGTGTGTGAGATATCATCTGTCGCCCCCCGTCCCCTTTCCAAAAAAAAAAAGTGAAATTTCAGGAATTAGAGGACATAAACATCATATACGCAGTTTGTTTCGCGATATTGGCTTTGCAATAATACACAATACCATCGCGCATGGGTGGGGAGGAAGCAGCTGAACAAGAGACTTTTCTCCCCCTGAACAATGCCGCTGCCCATAAATATTAAATTAGACTAGATACGGGCGATTCTGTGCATTTTGCAGAATGTCCCGAAGTGGTAGTATCGGTTCAGATTGGAGTCGTCAAGTTTCATTACCAAGAGTCAATGGACGTTTACTGTGTCACACAGAGAAGTCCGAGATGGCATGTCATTGACAGTTATAACTTCAAATACTATATTGTTCAGCTTATCCTGCATCTAAGAGCTATACTGAAGTGCAACAACGATACACGGTAAGATGCTCAAACCAAATTGTGATAATACCGTGTTTGGTCGTTCCACAGCAGTATAGCCTGTTTCTCTGTCTCAGCTATGGCGTGACCGAGACTGACCGTCCATAACTGTCCAGCCATTCATTACTTATAAGGTCGCGTCCTCAGAAGAAGATGGGGATAATATCATTCCAGTAATGCAGCAGTCATTTAACTGATTGCTTTTCCACTGTAAGATAGGCGGGTATTGTATCAAAGGAATGCACAGGTCTCGGACGGTGAGTCGATGAATCGATACGTGCATCGGTCACGGTGCACTAAATGTTCAGAGATGTCTTAAGAGAATGCTGTTTAAGAGATATAGGAGATGGCTATGACAAAGCATGGCCTGGCACAGTTTTCTTCAACATCATATGGTTAAGATATAGCGTTTTCGGGTAACACTTATCGTCCTTAGATATAGAAACAAAGGTAAATGAGATGGCCTAACGCGTGTTCCCATGTCAGAATGAATGTCAGTAGAAAGCAACAGGTGGGATTGTACAGACTGTAGATGGCCACTGCACCTGGACATGCTTTTCTCAAATATTCAAGGTCTAAAATGGTGTGTCCGACCTATCCGTGATGAATGACATATGAACGAAAACAAGAAAGTTCCCCACAGGAACCAATACTTTCTAAGTCTATGTGCTTCCGAATATCAGTACAGTGTATTTAAATATATCTAACGGTGATTAACTAAATAAGTGGGTCTTCTGGACTTCCATACGTGCTCCTTCCCCTCCCCCTCCCTCCCATACTACTCCACCTCTTTTTCACAAATAGTAAACCTTCTAAACGTTCTTTTTTTGTCCATTGTTTGAAACAGAAGATACGATTAGTAAGTAACATTTTTACGGTCAAGGTGTTAACGACACATTTTTTTTTTTTGGAAGTCTTACTTTCAACTTCAAGATGACAGATATATAATGTGTATGTAATAACCTTACAGAATTCCACTGCCAAAGCGATGGCAGGGTGCTCTTAGTGTGTTCAGAGTGCAAATCTTAAACGGATTACCACTATGAAAACATGGAGATTAACTGTAACAAGGAGCCACTTTCATTATAATCGCAACTCTTTCACTGTAATGTTAACTTGACCGTTCGCAGAGGGTTCGGTGTCCCCAAAGAGAACTTCTACTCTGCCGTCAAAGTGGGTGCGAACACGCTGGAGGATAATCCGGATTTTGTGCACGCTATGCTAATGCATAACTAAGGCACATAATCTGCCGCGTCTCGTGCAGGTTATACAACAGGCACACTATTACGTGATCAAACAGCGAAGATTGTCCCGCGTTCCTGAATATCTCGCGCGGCACTAGAATAGAACGCTGTTTTTGCAGATCTAGACTATGTTTGTAAGTGTACCTACTTGTGAAATTTCGGCTAAGACATGCGATTATTATGCGATAAAATGATTACGGCTTTACCTTGTCAATCAGTAAATCGATAACAGAATAATGGATTATAAATCCTGTATATAATCATACTGGAATATAAATTAATCGATCGATCGATCGATCTGTCCGCATCAAAATTAATTATCGACTTAGTAAACTTTTTGGATATGATGACGTCTCCAACCTGCAGAGATACATCATCAGCTATCATTATTAGGTCTATTGGAAAAAGCTGGAAAGCAACAAAGTCAAAGAAGATTATCATTATCCCCAGCCTCCGTATCTGCAGGAGTTTAGTCTATTTCCACTTCCCAAAGAAGAAAACTCAGTAGAAAGGAATAAGATTAGAGACTACAGAAGAGATAAAAGCGAAATCGCAGGTGGTGCTCGACATGCTGACACATAAAGACTTCAAGTGATGCCTCTAGGCTTGGCAGCGGTGCTGGAATCATTAAATGCTAACTGTCAATTTGACTTGCAAGGTGATGATGAAATGTTATACACCGTGCCTAGAGATAGTCTACAGGTTTTGGGACATAGTTTAGGGACATTTGGATCGCATCTTCTAACTGGGGTGAAATCATAACTTTCTTGGCTGAAGAGTAGTTAGGCCACTGTATGCTAGATCATTCACACTCAACATGTACTTCCTTGTCAGATTTTTCTCAGCATTGTCTGACAAGACAGTGATTTTCAAGTATACACAGTGCACGGTATAACCTTGATATGAAGTATACCCTGTCGCATGGCAAAAACATACTGTACTTGTTATATAGGTATACTTAATATCAAGGTCCATCTGAATAATGAATTGATGTTAGAATAATAATGAATCTGTGCATATGAAAGCCACATTCAATAATCTAGTATACTTATTAAACGAAGGGCTCCATGACAAAATGCATTATATACTATTGGAGGGGGGGGGGTGGTGTCCAGGGAAAAAAAGACCAGATACAAATCACTTTTGTTTTCTTTTATAGGGAAAATCGAAATTTAATCTCAAATATTGTAAGACAAATGCCGCCAGGTGGAGTGGAAATTTGTTTGTAAACCAAACACTCCTACCGCTACAGAGAGTAAGCAGAATGAGGTAAAAAAGCAAGTTGGTGGACAATGCATTCGTCATGAAGCTTTTCCACATCAAGTTTTCACTGTATAAAATGAAGAGAAGATTGCCATAACAGCCAGCCTGCCAGTAGCAACACCATCATCCCTCATCTCTTCACCATCATTGTCGTTTTGACATCATGCAATGCTTCCCCATATAGGTGAGTTTGGAGAGTACGATGACGATGACAACAAAGGAGCGGTCGTTCCGCAGGATGGTATGCTCTTTGCACTCACGCTAATAATCATGGGTTTTCAGTAGTCGTGCTGTGTTACTAACCCAACAGAGGCTATCCTTTTCAATGACAGCTCAGGCAATGGAGTGTGTGAACACTTTTCGGATTTGGGACAGCTATTGGACACGGAAGTCAAATATCAATGAGTCATGGTATAGGTTGGGGTCAAAAAGAAACAAATGTGCTTACCCCCCGACTTACGACTGGGATTAGACTGTGATCTGAATGCCTTCGAAACTGCACGTCTTAGCAAAGTGCAGCGCGATTCTTGCAAATTTTATACAGAAAGAGGGAGCTATGATTTCAAAGCGTATGTGGTGTCGCCACTGAAACTTATGAAGACTACTATAATGGTGATAACACTAAAAACTAAAAACACACCGCTGCATAAGCCCCATAAGACATCGCTTACATTTACCACACTCAGAACGGGTTCTCATGGCCAAGAGATCTCTATATGTCAATACGAAGACATGACAAGTGCATCTGATTATAAACCGACAGGACCTATGATTCAGTCGGCCCCACTTGTCTGCAATCTGCTCAATCACAATTTTCGCTCATTTGCAACATTTCTCAGCCAACTATACTGTATATCATGATAAGTGTAAGTAGAAGCCAATGGATAATCGTAACTACTTTTAACACTGCAACGCTGTAGGTTTTCCAAGACAGCGGATTCAACAGAACCTAAAAGTCTTTGTACGGTATCTGGTATTTTCATTCTGATTTTTTCCCCCTTAACGATGAAGTTTCCTCCTGCCTGCCGCCGAATTTCGAAAATTTACCACATTGTCCATCTAGTCTAGAGTTTATAAAATTAGACCACTTGACAGGCCTCCACTTTGCAGCGTAGGGAAGCAAGGCGGCTTCAGGATTACGACGGGTTTATGTTGTCAAACATGACAATCAACTAAACATGAAGCATCATTACATTTACAAGCAACGCATTCAAGAATGAGCGCAACGAACGTCCAATGCAAAGTGAAGCAGTAACGCTGCCGAATAGATCTGATTTCCACACATGACATCAAGCCAGACGGAATACAGCTCTCTGAAACCCTCCCCCACCTCCCCACTCC
>JAWQUT010000006.1:4424021-4448468 GCA_033807755.1 Ellobium chinense
TCATAGCTGAGAAATATGGCGTTCCCGTTAGCACGCTTTCTACGATCTTGACAAACCGGGAACAAGTGGAAAAAGCGGCGGCCTCTTCATCTATTAAGCTACTACTCAGAGCGATTTCTTAGAAAAAGAAATAATCCCATTTAAAATACTTCCTCAATATGCCATCTTTAGTTACATCCCTGTTGAATTACCCTCGTGACCTCCCCAGGGTGCTGGTTGACCCGCCTGGGAAATCGTTAGTCGAATCCTGATTTCTCCAACTCATTGAGGTGGTCCCAGCGAATTGGAGCTAAGCGGACTCGACTGTACATGTATATCCCACTCCGTAGAAGCCCACCCGTAATTGTCTGGTTTTCAGACTCGAGTTCCAGAGCCCGTCACGTGATCAGCAGTTAAAGACCCTTCTATTTCGTGGGCTATTCATACCTCCTTATCAACAGGTCCCTAGCATTTAGACGGTGTTCCACACCTGGGCACCGACAAGAGACAATCTCTCGGAAATCGCCAGGCATTAAGCATGTCACGGTGTAGATTTAAACAGAGCTTAAAAGCTCCTAGGACATAATAACAGACAATCCTGGAGATACCACAAGCTGTTTTTGTCACAGACGTTCATATTAAATATTAGTTTAATATTTGCACTGTTCTGAGGCTGCTCGCACTGGATCTAATACATGAAGTTACGTTTGATTGATGTCGGTGGATTTGATGGCTGTACTGAGAATACGTAGCTTGTGTGTGTTTTTGTGAAAAATTTCACTGCTGGGTTGTTTTACACAGACTTATTTTAAACACAACATTAGGAATTACAGTCTATTCAGTAAGGCATCACCAGGAGTAAATTGCTTAAAGCTCGGCGATCATGACGAACGTCGTGGTGCCTGTTAACAGTAAGTGTGCTTTGTACTGGGCCATGTGAATCCTTGTGTTTTTATAAATTAGAGAAACGTTACATTATAACCTTTAATATCTTTGTACTTACTAAAATTTTTTTTAAAGAAAAATGAACTTTGTCTATGTATGAGCAGTTGAAAAGTGTTCAGGGTCATGGGTGAACACTAGGCTCACAAGTGGAAGTTAGGGAACAATATTCAGGTAGCTGGTATTGAAGAATTAGTCTATATTGCTCTGAAATCATCGTCCCAATGGTGTACTCGTAGCACGTTCAGACTTGCCAGCTGAGTGACCATGAATTCGATCCCTGGTAGGAACAGAACATTTTCAGGTGTTAAGATATTTTTCGGCCTATCTTCTCAAAACGGATGTCTCGCAGTAAATTTTGTAAAATCTCGAGTGGCAGACTTCCTAAGATAGTATGTACCCGGTAACATCTAAAACATTATCAGACTCGGCTCGCATTCCCCCCACCCCCCCCCCTGAATGAATAATATAACAGAATATACCTTGCCACCCGCTTACATGTATATGAGCCATTCATTGCCNGACTATACCTTGCCACCGGCTTATACATACATGTGTATGAGCCATTCATTGTCACGCCAATTTTAATCTGATTTAATACGGTACATTTTTGTAGTAGCTTTCCAGAATCATGTTAGCTTTATTACCGACTTCATACTGCCGTAAGATGGTAGCATCTAAACGCAAGCATTCATCTGCAGTTAGTATGTAGGTTTACCATTCCATTGGTCAACTGCCAGGCATAAAGATGAGCATGTTAAAACCCCAAAAGAGGCAATATCCTCGCCAGAAATAGAAACTGATGGGGCTTTGTGGTAGAGGCCTTTACTCATTGATTGTCCTACCTAAGACCTTTCGCTGTTAGACTTTATTGACCTTCAAGTGTGTAGAACTGGCACTGTTAAACTGTATGCAATGTACTGACACTAGTGACAGTGTGAGCTGCGTGAATACAGATAATTATATTCGTCTGCGTGCGCACTCTTCCCGTTCCCAAATTCTTCCTATATTCCATCCCGTTCTTTCTATAGCTCCAGCAGAAAGCATCGTTCAACTTGGAACGATTTCAGAAGTATCATGACGGCAGATTTTCGCTTTATGTCCCTTAGACATGAAAATTAGCAATGATAGCCCTGGTGATGATTCTGGTATGGTGCGTATTTAAAGGATGACGTTTCTACAAAATGTTGCATTCTAAGGGGTAAACGTTGCCTGGGATCCATCAGGGCACAGAAATCATGATGTAGACGAACTCTACCCCTTTATGCCATGATGTGGATATTGTGTCCTGACGTATTGGATCAGTATCGTAGGCCTCAGAATCACTTTAGCTTTATTACTTTTATTATTAGCTTTATTTTTATTAGCCTTTGTGCCTTGAGCTCTGCAATTCCTGGTGGAGAGCTGGTTGATATGGATCTGAAGAGCTCATATCTAAATATTTAGCCCACAGTAAAATGAAAATTCTATCTCGGAAAGAGTACGATATCGTCCCATTGACAGTTACACACACACACACAAAAAGATCAAAATTATAGAATGCACATGTATCTGTAAAGCACAGTCGGTACCGAGCTTGTGGTCCCAATCTTCGCCATTCTGTTTTTCTTTATTTATCATAGAAAGCTTTGCTCTGAGAATAGACGAGTAAGAAATTTAATTCATGTCAAAACAAAGACACAGAAGTGGTGGAGTAACTAAGGATAGGCTATATAGTTATGAGTCTGAACACTGACAATGTTCTCAAATATCTTTACTTTTCAGGTGAGTACGACCGCATCAGGACAAGAGGAAGGTAAGGTACATACTCGTACACCGTATATTTACATGGAAATTTGAAACTTTGAAATGCAGTAAGCAGTGACTTGCTTGCAGTATCAATACAGATCAGACTCTGTCTTCAGGAAAATTAGCACCGGCAACTGATACATGGATCTTTACAGATTATAATAATTGATTATGTAGACATTATTCCCCCGTGCATTCTAATCCATGGTCTTAGAACCAGCCAGGGCAGGTAATCAGCTTGTATAAATGGCAATTACTCAGCTTGTGTAAACATGGGTCCGCACTGACCTTTTTGTGCCTTGGGCTCTGCAATTCCTGGTGGAGAGCTGGTTGATATGGATCTGAAGAGCTCATATGTAAATATTTAGCCCACAGTAGAGCGAAAATTATATCTCGGAAAGAGTCATGGCCTAAACTATTTGGCGAACGATCAACACCTTACCTGTCTTACCATGACCCTCAAAGACGTCGTACATTAGTACATTTTAATAATTCATTTAACGCCCAGACCATTAGGTCGGTTTTTGAAAGAATTTCTGAGAAACAAACCCTGCTTCTTAGAATACTACTCTTACTTATTATCTGAGTGTCTAATTTATTCTTGGCATATGAACTTAAGGATACTCCCAACTTATCTAGTGCGCAAGTTATCTGCCTTTAGACAACCGTTGAATGGAATCTCCTGCACATCCATAATGTTTTTTCAAAGAAAACTAGGTAGGTGGCACGAACACCTGACTCAGGATGAAAGAGGGATCGAAATGGACTGACAGAATGCAAAAGATTAATAGGATAAGCTATAATATGTACAGTTTACTAAGCAACAGCTTTTCTTTGTCATGATTTCAGAGAGAGGTTCAAATATTTAGCCAGACACAAGGATCCAAAAGTAGAATGGTGGACTTGCGTTGGGTAAGTCTATAAATAAGTCTCTCCAGACACAAATTAATGTTGCCACTCTATGCAAAGAACTGCTATAGTCACTATATCACGGACTGAAACGGAAATTAGCTCTGAGGCTCCAGTGCACATGCAAATAGTGAAATACATCAGGACTGATGTTAATGGATTAAAGCAACGGCGAACCTTAAAAGCTGCTACCTAACGTTTGTTTACCGAACAATGACCCATCAATTATTTCAGGAATGCATTTTTTTTTTTTTTAAACCCAGCATGTCGCAGGCCTATCTCCTCAGTTTATTTGGGTTGTTTTTTTTTTAAGCTTAACCAACTGGCAGGCTAAGTTACAGAAAATTTTAATCTACTCGTAATCTCTAAACATATCATTTAGTTTAGCTTTATTCTTCCAGTAAAGGTATTCATTCATACAATTATAAAAACATCCATTAAAATAAAGGGATTCAAGTTTCATGACTTGTCTTTGTCCCTGACAGGCCCACCCAAAACTGGGGCACCCAGGAGACTATTTGGCCACTGAATAGAGCGGCTCTCTCTGCCAATGCCACTCCTCGAGTCTCTGACTTGGCCTCACCAAAGAGGAACTTCCAGACTGGAGTACATGTTGGCAGGTAATGCCATTTACAGTATATACTGTATGTATAATGATACGGTATCATTAATTAACACCAGTCTCATGTCGCAAAGGGAAATGACAGGAGTTGCCAAGTAAGTGAAAAAGAACTGTAATCTCTCTCTCTTCCCCATAAAGTTCACAGAAGGGACCTATGCAGACTTCCTGAAGTCAGTTTATCAAAGACTCTTGTCATGCCTGTCCAGAATACTTCCATATTGTTGCTGCAATTATCATATTATAGACCAGTAAGAAATCTAATCTGGCCACTTGCTTTCAGGCTATAATTGATGTTTTCAGAAAAAAAAAAAAAAAAANTTTTTAAAAAAAAAAAAAAAAAAAATGGTACAAAGTCCTTGCCATTACAAAATCTCAGAATCTTACTTTTAATGAGAGATTTATGTTAGCATATATTCTTTAGAAATGTGCATTCTTTCTGATAAAAAACACAAATGTGGAAGGTGCACAGAAGGTGGTGCTCCTCAAGAGAAAATATTAAGAATGCTCCACCACTGTTCCCATGCAAAATCCCAAGGCAGTGACCAATCTGAGGGTACTCTTATGAACTTTTTTAATTGACTTCATCTTACTATCTGCCTTGTACTGGTTGCTGTCTATACACAGCATCATTGCCATAAAATTAGTTACCGGTATATATTTTATGCAAAACTTATCCAATCAGCGCAATAAACAATGTGGCATCAGAGAGAAACTTTACAAAATATTTAATCATGAAATACCCCTGAACTTGCACAAGATCAAGACTGTACTCTACTATTATGGAATTCAGGCCCATCTGGCAGTACAGCTGTGGACGATCTTCAGCACTGAGCAATGTGGATGAAAATGCCAGGCATGCAACAGTCTCTGCCCGAGTCCAACAACTGGCACAACACAAGACTTATCCCCAGCATACACCAAACAGGTTTGCTCTAGTAATAGCTTTGGTGTGGGTCAAAACGGGGAAGACTCTCCCAAATGAAGGTAGTCTGATTAGAGTTGCAAATGACACATTGATTATGTAAAATGTGGTTCTCCAAAATGTATGAAGTCCAATCTGAATGCTTTTGAAACACGGATAAATGTATGAGAATACTACTCTCTAACTGTACATTTTTACTTACTTTCAAAGTGCTCAGATCCAGCTTACAGGATGAGCTATCCAATTTTTTTTAATCCACAATTTATACATGTATTAAGATGTTGGAAAACAGATGAACAAGCCGAGTGAGTTACAAAAGCAAACAGATTTTGTCTAACACTGATTATCATTCACAGATACGAGTTCCTGTACAGCTGTGGTCGAGTCAGCCCTATCTGGCATGTTGCAGACAGTACAATGACCAGTGAGACTCGCCCACGCACCGTTGACCTTTCCCATCACAAAAACACCCATCCTGAATTCCTGCTTGATAAAACTATACCCTGGGAAGTGTCAGAGTCTGCAAAACACACAAAGGCAACGGAAAGACTGGAACACTTATCTTCTCCTAAGTTACGAGCAGAAGGTCCATATCAGGACCCAATTTGGCCTGTGAGTGTTGTTAATCAATTCAATCTCATATGCCCTGGTAGTGCCCTTAAAAATCCCATATCATCTACCAACACCTGCCCAAGACATCATTTACTTGTTTGTTTTATGGCAATGGAAATATAGCTTTATACCAGAAACATGGCTGGCCATAATCCTTTAGACAATTGGGGGAGGCTACCGACAAATTTCACAGCAGATCTTTTGATTTATGGCACCAGTATGTGGCTTTCAATTCTCTTCAAAGTTGAATATTCTCTTTGACCTGAGATTTCAGAGTGCAAATTTCTGTTGAATGGGTTATTCTTGGTTATTGAATCCTGTCATATGTGAGTTATCAGAAATAAAAATATTAAGAAAGTCCTTCTCATCAGATCATAAAGTGAAAGTTTAAGACATTTGGAAAATTCTGACACTCTCTGGGGCAAGACATGGGTGGGCTTTTGGATGACAGAAGTTGTGAGCATTTCTGCAACCATGCAATGTTGATTTGCAAAAATCCCCCATAAACTAATGTTTTTCCTCTCTTCCCCTTCCAGCTATTGACCCCCTTACAGTATAACAAATAAATGAATTGAAAAAGAGATATTCCTTTTAGAAACTTACAGCAGGGAAACAAAGTGAAGTCTTTTTTTTTAATGGGGGCAGGAGGAGGGAGGCTTTCTGTTGAGTAAATTTTACAGTTTCCATTGAAGGTAGTCAAGGCAAAATTGTTATGAGCCAGATAAGCTTTGACAGGGATCTATCCGCTTGTAAGATGTGTGCATACCAGAATTTTAAATTATTCAAGGTTAACAATTCATTCCTCTATGATGCTGATGCAACTTGTATTCTTACTTTCAGGTATCTGAAAATGCATTAAATGCAGTGGCATCCCCACGTTGTCAGGAACTAGCCAGAGCTAAGCCTTTGGCAGATGGTTTTCAACATGCCAAGGAAATTCAATGGCCAGTAAGTAGAGCTGCCAAGAGGGCCAACGCTTCTGGTAGACTACATGAGCTGGCCACACCCATCCAGCGGGTGAACATGAACATTCTGCAGTTTAACCCCGATGCTTTCCAAGTCAAGCCTTTGGCACTGAAGGGTCAGATTTCATCAAGAGTAGCTGAACTTGCTCAACCAATTAACAGATAATGAGTGGCAACTTAGCCAATTTTTTTCTAGGTTACTTTTGTTTTTAATTCTCATCAAAGCTTGAAAAAGTTTAAGTAATACTCGTTTCAAGATGATTCACTGTTGATTCACAGGCATACTCTGTCCATATGATATATCATGTTATCAGGTGACTACTGATAAAGAATCTTTTGGTGGTAAACAAACAACATTATTTGTTAACTTCTCTGTATTTACTAGGCCTGACCAGCTATTCATGACACAGAAATCACTCTCACCAACTGAAGACTTCCACAATCCTCCTGCATATAGTCACTATATCTGAGCATCTGACCATGAATAAAGCATGTATCACTTGTTTCATTTAGTACTTTGCAAATATAACTTCTTTTCTCTTTTTCATCAGTGCACCCACTGTTGGCACACTGATATGCCTGCAGCAGGGCCACCATTACACACAGTATTAAGCAAAGTGAATTATTGGTATTTTTCTATGTTTTAAATATGAAATTCCACCATTTTCATTGCATTCTCACACTTGTGCTTGCCTTACATAAAATTTCTGATTGATCTTGAGTTTGATCACTTCTCCTGTCACAGTAACAAGTCAAACATTCATGTGTCATAATTATATGTATATAGCTGAGAAACTTAATGAAGTGTTTGTTTCATTCTGTCAACATTACATTCTTCACGGTAAATTTGAGACTGTCATTTTGATTCACTCAGCTGTAGAAATGTTGATTTTTTTTTTCCACGAGGATCTGATTTTTGCAGTAAGTTGGAAATGGCTTTTTATGATAACCTAATTTTCGAGAGTGCCACATGATGATCTTTTCATATGTGAATGGGGTAGACATCTTGAGAAATCCAGAGTGATATTAACAGGACTGTGACACTGGCAAACCTGCTTTGTACTGATAGATAAACATACTCCACACAATGAGATGTATTAACTGGAGATAAACACATTTGCAGTTTCCTTGAGAGTCACCAGCCCCCATTACATATTATTTACCACTCTAAAAAGAGCTTTTTTGTCAAATGAAGTAATGGTCAATGTCAAGCTTATCTCACAAAATTCACGAATAATATATCCTCACAAATGAAAAAAAAAACAACCAACACTTCTACAGTACTCAGAAAGGCAACAACACATTTCTCAGGTAGCTATATCATAAGTGCTACTACAAGTATAGGTATGTGAATATATACATTTGCTGTCTACCTGATACACTGTAATTGCTGTCATTAAACTCAAGGATGTAACTTTGTCCTAACGCTTTAAAGGCTGTTTTGTCTAATGTCATACACATGCAGTTATTGATGGTAAAGAGGCTGTTCCAATAGCAACTTCATATTATTATGAAGCTGATGAGTTTTCACTTTCACTCTTGTGCCCTTACAATAGAAATTTTTCATGTACTATAAAATGTGTTTTTTATGTTCTTTTCAGAACACTCAACACCCAGTTGCTTTCAGATTATTTTAAGTTTCCTATAATCTTTTTTCGATGATAAAATATCATGTAATATTACAAATGTCCATCTAGCCTTTCTTTGCCATAAAGTTTGCTTGAAAGATTAAATAAGTTTATTTGTGTATTTTTAACCAGTGGGTGGAGAGAATCAAAGACACTCAGTAACTGTCATTTCTACAAAAGCAAATCATGGGCAGGATGGTAGATTCTACAAGATTTCCAAAGCAGTAGATTCTATAAGATTTCCATGAAAAAATCACTTCCACACATCCCAGAGTGACTTGCTTTCCTAGAATGACTATTTCCAATTCCTCTTACCCCCACCAAATTCCAACCTTGTCTTTATTCTTAGAGCTTCTGTAAACTTTAAATGATGATTATATCATGGTTCACTGAAGAAATGACAACAAGTAAGCCAGCATTATACATGTTTAATATTTTTGTTTTAATTACAGTCTTGTTTTGAAGTAAACATTACGACACTCTTTTCTAGCATATCATCCACACTGCCTCAGAATTTGAGCAGAAGCTTTCATTATCATGTTCCATTTCTTTTATATCTCTCTGTCTACATTCATCCTTTTTTCATTCATATACACTCTTTTTCTTTCACTTTTTCCCTCTCCCTCTTTTGTCACATCCTAATCTCTCAAAAAGTCATTAACACCAGCTGAATTAGAAAGCCTTTGCCTTTGGACATAATTAAATGGTGTACCATTCTGCTGACATGATTTGCTTTGTAGAAACTGTAGTATGCACTGTAGAGTCCAGCTATGTACAAGCCCATTGCAATTCTTCCATGCAAGATAGTTAGCATTTCTCTTCTGGACCAACAATTCATTAGTCCTCAAAGTATGGAGATACAAACAGTAAAGAGAAACAGATTTGTGGCGACTTCGTCATCATGACATCTTACTGGTCTCACCTTGTTTAGATTCTACATACAAGTTATACATTTCTGGGATGCTCTTGAAGCGATTTATTTTCCGCTGGATTTGCTTTGGGGTTTCTTGGTAGTAATTTCGCTCATCCCGGGCCATTGCCTGCAACAGTGACACAAAGTGAGATAAGGGAAGGAAAAAATATGACGGTCTAAAGCGCTAATAAAAATAACAATAGTTACAATTATAGCAAAAAATTAACCTGCCTTCACACGAATTTAATCACAAAATTTTATTCCCAACAACATCACCCTGATCCCATTACTTTTATACATGAAGGAGCAAAACTGGGAGCTCATCATTTACACAGGATATACTGCGTTACTTATACATAGGTCTGTTCTGTATTTCTTCCTTCAGTTGCTATTCAAGTTACTAAATGTGCCAGATAATCTTCGGAATGTCAACATGAATCTACTCCTTTGAATCAGGAAGCTCTCTTCATTCAAAAGTTGTGAATGGGTGATCTACAACATTTCAGGAGAATCACTATGCAAAAATATGTCATGCAACCAATCAAAAAGAGCCGAAAGTGAACAAATTATTCACTATATCATCAAGTTACTGATAAGTTACAGATGAAAATAAATGATCAGTTTTCTTTATCAATGATCACTTATTAACCATATATGTTTATGATGTTCTAGAGGCAGTTTTTAAATTCTGATTTTTCTATGGTGATATTCCATTTCAGGGCCCCAAAATCAACACGAATATACATATTTTATCTTTGGTACCAGAGAAAAAAAAAATTACATTTATTGATCAGTGTTACTGGCCTTCTCATCATGAGTTTGATATCATTCAAATGCTTAATTAATTAACATACTTTTATTTTGTGACCTAGCATTTTCCTGGCTTAGGAAAAGTTTGAAGTGATAACATATCATTCTTTAGCAATGACAAAGTCTCTGAGACAACACGATTAAAGATCATTTTTACATAATAGAAAGAATCTCATCAAAAAAAAAGAAATCGGATTAAATCCCAAACTGTTTTCCAGTCACACGAACCACAATTAGTTTTGAGCACAGAAAAAGACTGCAGACTATTCTTTTTCCTACAACTAGCAAAAATTGATACTGGTATGCACAGGTCATCTTTTGAGCCTGATATCTCAGTTTCTAGCCCCAAGACATATGAAAAAGCAGAACTTCATGTTACAATCACATGATCTGACATCACAGTTTTTGTAATTCTGTCTCCGAAATAAAGCAACTTGTACATTGTTCATGCAAGTTCTAAAGTTCAGATTAAATTTCTTGATCCTCTTAAAGTTGTAATGGATAAAACCGGCCGCTAAAGCCCTTAACAGATAATAATTAATATTTGATAAATTCAACATACTTTGTAGTTATCTCCATAGGTATCCATCATATACACACAAAATCCAGCATCTTCGTCAGACATACTCATCTTTTTTTTCCCTGGAAGTTTAGCTTTTTTCTCTAAGTCTGTAAATTTGAAAAAATGAGTCCATGAATACATCATTACATTAATTTATATTGTAAATCATACTTCAAATACTGCGTCTACTTCAGGATTATGTACAACAGTGATTACTGTAAAGCACTTCCCAATGTGAAAGACACATAATCTTCACAGATATTTGAATGAACAAAACACCCATTCACGAGTTAAACCAATTTCAATTTTATAAACCTGTGTGCCTGGCTTGTAAAGAATTCAATGTGCAATCAACTGCAGAACTCATCTGCTGATGCAGATCTGGCTTACGTGTTCACATATAGCTATCAAATCTGAAGTTTGCCATGCTTAACTATTACAGACTTGCACTAATTATGTCAATCCACAGCACGGAAAGGTAAATTAATTGATGCAAATAAACGAAAGCATTTCAAGACACCATCTCACAAGATTATCATTTCATATATATTGGAAGAATATGATAGTTCTGAAAGTAACAAAGCTGTCCAAAAAAAAATAAAAGTCATTCCATATCATAAATATTTTCATCCATTACCTTCCATGACAAATTTCTTAACTGGAGTCTTCTCCAAGTCCACTTCCATTTCCACATCAAGCATTCCCATCTTTGTTGGCTGAGGACATATCATGGCAGGCATTTATAGGCATGTCACAATATGCTAAATATGAAGATTATAACAATTCCAAACAAACTTCATCTAACCATTGGATGCTGCTTTACTCTAAATATCAGTCTAAGGCACATGCCATAAACCATACAGTAACCATAGGCATACATTCAAAAGTAATAATCGTGGATATTAATTATCTTTGGCATGTTCTAAAATATGGGGTTATTTCTAATAACTAATATAACAAAGATCAAATGACATACACATATAACATAAAATTACTGCAGGACTCAATCAGAGGAACTTACTTTAGACCTTGGTATTTTCAGTGTCTTGTTGGGGTCTGCTGAAATGCCCATGTCTTGAAGGTTTCGATAAACACTTTTTGTGTCATCCCAGGCTTTCTTGATTTCATCACTGGGAAAAAGAAAATGACCCCTCTTAAATGTTGAAATCAATGAAGCCAAAGCTTCATGAAATCTGTAAACTCACTGCAAGACAACCAATCCATTCAGGGAAGGGTTTTCTCCAGACCAAGCGATTCACCCCTTAAATTTCAAAACCGCTTAAAAATATTAAAATACATATTACATTGAGTGCACACCCATCTTCCTATTTGTCTTGCCCTCCAAAGTTTGCATTATTTGAGAAAAACCCGTTCTAAACTTCTACAAATCCCACCTCAAATTCATACAAGGGTGAATATCGCCCTTAATTTAAATTACATGGAGAAAATACTGTCGATGTACAATTCCAAATTCTTAAAATAATTCAAGATATTGTAGATGTCTCAGATACTAGTAGAAAATAAACTACAGAACAACATCTACATGCACTAACATTGCAGCTCTTACAAAAATTCCTGCAGTCAAATCCATCAATAACATTGTAAGAAAACATTACACTTAGAAGAGAAAAGAATATGAAATAATGCCAAACCCTTTTTCTTGACAACAAGTATCCTATAAAACAAACGGGTAAATAAGGAATTTGACTTCACAGCCAACTGTGCAATCCTGGTGTGCAAAATTCACACAGCATGGGCACTAGGCTAAGTAGGTGCCAACAAGTTGAGCAAGCCGCAATTCGGTAATTTAAAATGGATGAAGTTCAATGTTCTTCCAGCAGGTCACATGAGTTGAGGGGGACAAACCTCTCCACCCATTCTTCTCTACTATCTGTCATAACTTAGAGTAGGACGCGCACATCAAAAATAATTTTCCGTTTTTCCATACCTTTTCTATCTATATATATTATCTATGGTGCCCACCGTGTCAATTTTGTAAAGAAAGAGCATCATTTTCTGTTACCGTGCGTGCATGTAATATGATACAATTAGGAGAGCTAGAATTACCAGGTTTGGCCCTTGCGTCCAGATTTATTTCCCTTCCCTGATCAGCAGAAGCCTGCGACAAAAACGCTGACATCACTTACATTCAAGCAGTTACAGACACCCCTACCTGACAATGTTTTATTCAGCTTTTAAATAAAGTTCAGGTATAACAAATTTAAACATAAAGTTTGATAATGTAAGCCAGAAAAAGTATTCTGCATTTTTATTGCCTCAGCATGATTTTGTTTGGCATATTATATCTAATGTTCACCAAGGAATTAGAAACATTCATACCAACATGCTATCACCCGTCCGCAGAGCACTGGCCAGAAAGCTTGGCCATGTGGCAAGAACATATTTGACGTAAGCTTATGGCCGCCATGCACGCAGTGGTTGTAACAATTCGGACTTTGGATAATGTAAACCTGTGGGTTGTCTGGGACCAGCAGAGGCGTTATATCATTATGACAGACACTTGAAAGACTGTTTTATTCCAGTCTATGTATTTTTAATGAGGATTTTGAAATTTAAGGGACAAGTAATGCAAACTGGAGAAAGTTCTGCAAGTTTCAGGTCATTCAGATGTCTGACAATCCATTTTCTATCACTGCAGAAATAAACCTAGTACCACTAGTACTAGTAGTTACTGCCAATTATGCAAAGTTTGGCAGCATTTGCAGGGCGATATATGGCCCTCCTAAAACATCTACAGGGATGCCACTCACTTTTCACAAAATTCTCTGAAGCTTTTTGCGGCTTCGCTGTAATTTAGAGGGACTTGGTCTCTGATCTGGAAACCTCTTCTTTCAGAGAGTTGTTAAATCATGTTTGCTATCTAAATAAAGCTTTCTTAAACAATAAAGGAATGAAGCTATCTCTTTAAAGACACATATTTACTACATAATTTTACAGGACAGAAATCAAAAGCAGACTTGCCAACCCCTACTTATCAAGGATCAGGCAGCCGATGAGGCTATTCGACTAAAACTCATCATATGATTTGATTCTTCTGATTGGTCATTCAAACATGTTCTTCGTCAATGTCAGAAATTGACTGTATAAATACAAAGGTTAGGACAAACAGCTTCAAAATCTTGTTTCTCAAAGTGCCTGGGTTGGGAATTGATAAAACAGAGCTTTCTTTAAGAAACCCCCCAGATAATCCTAGGTTGTCCTTAAAAGATGTTGTTGCTTAGAAACAGATCTCTTCCTTTCAGTCAAGATTCAGATTTATCTCCTAAAATTACTATAGACGTCTAGACTAGTCAAGGTGTTCCACGAAGTCGACTAGCCTCACCCACACATCGCCCCAAGAATACGGGCAAAAGTGACAGACGATCAGCCAATCCTAATATTTATACTGCCTTTCTAGGAGTACAAGGCAATGTCCACAGAAGAACGCATGCACTGGAAAGAGTAACATCCAATTAGGGTGCCTCGAATAGTTTTCGTCCTCCAAATGAGTTTTCAAAACCAAAATAACCGCATCTACGACAGTTCGGAATTTGCGGAACGTGTTTACTAAGGCCGGGAGTGACCTTTTTTTATTAATTCTAAACTATCTAGCCATACGCTGGCTGTACCGAAACGCTTATGCGTATTGTACATGTTAATACTGTTAATCTATCCATACGGCCGTAATTTCAAACCTCGGAATTTTTTTTCTTTCCAAGAGTCGTCACGGGTTCTTGGACCAACCTCGGATGGCATTTTCGGAACGGCTGATATTCTCAGGTTTCCAAGAATTCTCATGTCGGATGAGTGGCATCCCTGCATCTAGATAAGTAGTCTAGATCTCTAAATTCCAACATTTTACTCCTGAGTGAAAGATCCAGTTACAGATAGTGACTCTCTTCCTGGATAGCCACTGTGGTAATGATACAGTCACAGTTCAGATCAGTCACTGAAGACAGCACAAGAAGTCTAGGTCGTCTAGGAGTGAATAGCCTAGAGTGGCTAGAGTCTAGCCCTAGGTCTGGTCTAGATCTATTGGAACTTGCTAAATCAATTAGACTAATGCGATTAGTTGAAGAGTGATGTTCCTTCTGCTTTAGCTCTCTGGCTACTCACTTCTTCCTGCTGGGTCAGATCAGTAAGACCTTTGGCTGCTTTGAACCTTACGAAGATGGTCGACAATAATGCCGTTTACTTTTTTAAAACTAAAATACGGCTATCGAAAATAGGTAATATTATAATGTACCTTCAATGCAATCTCACTTTATCAGCTTACCATTTGATTGTTGGGGTTCCTTTTGCTTTTTTCCAGTTTTTCTTTCTGTCTTTGTTGTAGTTGAATTTCTGGTGCTTTTTCTGTTTCTTTACTTTGCCCATGATCAATATTTAACCAAAGGACGAACACCAGACACGTGCCTATGATGTTGTAAACAATGCGATGGTGACCTAGTGACCTATTTATTTCCACAATAAGTGTCTCCCAAATTCAGAATTTTTGTTTAAAGAAAGTTTATCATTGAATTGTGAGATGCTGGACAATAATCTAATCGCTGAAAGTTATATGGATAAATTTCGGGTCAATTTTAAGGGTCACGCATGTATTTTTGGCAGATATCATATTGCACGACAGCCAGAACTATTTGAACAACTTTATTTTAACGTGTGAAATCAGGGCCTGGTCCCAAAGACCTACCTCTTCAACTTTCGAAACCAAAAGAGCGATAAAAGGGAGCGAGTCCATGACTTGTGTTATATCCACAGAGTTCTATTATTGACAATAATGGAACTCCGTGGTTGTATCCTGTTTGTTTGTTTGTTTGTTTGTTTGTTTGTTTGTTTGTTTGTTTGTTTGTTTGTTTTTTCGAATAGTCTATCAAATGTTTCAACCCTCTGCCTTCCTAACACTCTAATTTGTATGACACTTAATAAAGAAATGAAGAGTTGGTCAGATTAATCAGTAAACATGAATGTGCAGTCGGCTGTAGAGCTCATGACACACAACGCCCTGTCCGGCCAAATGTCCTGAACTGAATATGAAGTATAAAATTCACCCCCGTATATATCAGCAATGTGTGTCAAGAAAGTAACTGGCTTGTACCAAATAATATGATGACGAAGAATACAGCGGGTCTGAAGAAAGTAAGAAGACATGATGCCCCATCAGATCGAAATGACATTATTATTTTGCCTCTTTTATGTCCAAAATGCGAAACAGAACGAGATCTAGCACCATCTACTATCAGGCCTTTGATGTAAGAGTGCAAGTGTGAGCAGTCGGGAAATGTGTCAGGGTCACAGGTGAACACTAGACTCACACGTGAAAGTTGGGGAACATATCCAGGCAGTAGGTATTTTATGAAGGATTACATTGCTGTGAAGGTTCAAACTTGCAAGCTGAAAGACCCTGGGTTCGATCCCCGTTAGGACCAGGACATTTTCTACTGTAGATTTTTGCGGCCCTTCTTCACAGTAACTTGGTAAATCCTTGGTGACACACTTCCCTGGATAACGTGTAACATCTAAAAAAACGATTACAGACTGGGCTCACATTCCTCCCCTTAAACAGAGAATACTAGACTATATGCCTTGCCATCCGGTTACTCATAGCCTAACATGTTCCTCATTTGTTGAATAATTGTTTTGGTCGGTGGATCAGTCGGTACAGTAGTCGGTTGGTTGGTCGGTCGGTAGGCCTACACTGGTCAGTTGGTCGATTGATACCCTCACCCCATCCATCAAGTCAAAAAGCGAATTTTTACCTCCGCCCTCTTATTTATTTTTTTCTCATTAGTAAACATGCGCCGCCATAATGTAATGTAATTCAGAGTTACTGGTTATGAAGACATCTAAACTTCTGTTATTGTTGTTAAATTTGTTTCCTTCCTTACATGTTATAAAGGATCATGATGCGAAATAATCGAGTAAAAAAAATATATCGAAGTGGGGACAGTCATGACTTGATTCATTTTCTTTCTTCTTGAGAGCGGCCGACATCACTATGTAATACTTCTACAAAAACTCATTGTTTTGTTTTTCCTGTCTCTAAATTTCAAATAAAGTCTGTCTTCTAAATTACCCTACTCAGTATCATTAGTTTATAGGATACGGAATGAGGATGTTGAGTGCCATCCAACCCAGAGTACGTTTCTCTTAGCGTCCATTCGTAAGTGGTCTTCGTCACCATTGTGATACTTTTCAACTTGTATGTTTACATCAGTTCTCTTCCTTCATTATTCTATTATCTACATCATATGTGTGTGTGTGTGTGTGTGTGTGTGTGTGTGTGTGTGTGTGTGTGTGTGTGTGTTGTGTGTGTGTGTGTGTGTGTGTGTGTGTGTGTGTGTTGTACGAGTGTTTGGTACTGAGTATCATCCAACCCATAACTAGTGGTCCCATTATCTATCCACCTGCCTGTGAACATTATCCGAAACAGTGGATTCCACCATTCTTTTGTAAGACTGTAGGTATGAAGATGCCAATGTATTTTTCACTGTTGGCTATATTAGGTTTTACACCTCTCATTAACTTATCCTGGGGTGCCGTTTCAAAATACTTTCCAAATATGTCGTTTAGCTCTTCCTCCAAATATTGACACAAAGAAAAATGCACCTGAACCAGTTAGATTTTGAGAACTTAGGCAGTGAAGCAGACAACCCATTATTTTAGGCCTTTTCACTCTGTAAACAGGGTAACCTTACTCACCTAGCAACAACCACAAATTTTATACCTGAATGACTAAACCTCACCTATTCTGAGTCCATACATATATTTGCACATATCTAAGCCTTTGAAATTAAAATCCAACCCCTTCCCCCTTCCCCATGGCCAATTTTCTGATTTTATAGAGACTATTTAAAATTGCATATCAAAATGCCAGGTGTTATTGGCATCTTCATACCTGTAGGTATGAAGATGCCAATAGCACCTGACATTTTGGTTTGCAATTTTGAATAATCCCTATAAAATAAAAAAGAAAAATTAAAAAAAAACTGGCCATGGGAAGGGGGGAAAGGAGTTGGATTGAATTTTAAAGGCTTAGATAGGTGCAGATACACTGTCATTTGTAGGCTCAGAATAGGTGAAGTTAAGCCACTCAGGTATAAAGGTAGTGGTTGTTACTAGATGGGTAAGGTTACTCTGTTAACTGAGTGTAAAGGCCTAAAATATAGGAAGCCTGCATCACTGTCTAAGTTCTCAAAATCTAATTGGTTAAGGGGCATTTTTCTTTGTGTCTAAATTTGGAGGAAGAGCCAAACAACATGTTTGGAAAGTATTTTGGCATTGGACCCCTTGATAAGTTATTGAGAGGTGTAAAACCTTATTTAGCCGACAGTGAAAAAAAAACACTGGCATCCTCATACCTGTTTGAAGCGGTCCGCTGTGTTTGTGAGGGGCTCACTTTACCGGCGCGATTTTACCTCCGGGTTTATTCATGTGTAAAACAAGATAAAATGTTCTGTCAGTCTTTCATAAAGTAAGGTTAGTAATTTGAAATCTCGGGTACGATAAAGTATACCACTCTCACTAGAGTTTCAGATATGAAAATACCAACAGTACATGGCATTCTTAGATGGATTCTTAGATAGTCCATATAAAATCAGAAAACTGGCTATGAGGAGGAGGAAAGGGGCTGGATTTGAATTTCATAGGCTTAGATAGGAGGTGCAAATATTTTTGTAGACAGAAGTCAAGTTTAGCACTCCAGTATAAATTGTGTGGTTGTTGCTAGGTGGGTAAGGTTACCCTATGCACTTTGTGAAAAAGCCTGAAATATTAGATAGTCTGATTCACTGCCCAAGTTCTCAGAACCTGATTGGTCTTCGGGCATTTTTTCACATGTCAAATTTGGAGGAAGAGTTACACAATATGTGGGGAAAGTATTTTGGCATGGGACCCCTGGATAACTTACTGACTGGTGTAAAAGCTTATATACCCAACAGTGGAAAAAACGTAGTTACCTTCATACCTTACATGTAATGTAAGTACAGGCCACCCGCGCTTTTAACTGGTTCTTCATCGACCAAAAGGCTGCTAGTCTTGAGTATTCAAGATAAAGAAAGAAATGATAGTGCCCACAATGGATTTCCTTCACTCTGCACCAGCTCCCCATGGCTAGTATCTTTTTTGTTTTACCAAAATCTCTTTCAATGCCTCCCACCCCTCGGTCAGGTGCTTCTTTGCCAGGCCGCTGCACGTGATCCTCAGAGCTGCTCAAATTATTGGAATTTGGTGGGATGGCAATTCCTGGTCCTAGGAAGGTAAATAGGCCCACCGTGCGCTGTCGGATTAGCCGCCGCCCCTGTCTTTTCATTTGACTCGATAACGTACCGTGGAAAATGGGAATTCCAAGGAGACAGCTTAATGTATTGGGTCCTTTTCATAGAGTTAATCAGTGCAACGAACCACGTCACGTCTTTGATCGGTTTCTGACAATTTCATTACCGAAAATAGCATCCGGTTTAGGAAGTTAGGGTGAGCACACTCGCTTCCCCCTTTCTTTGCAAGCGAGCAGTAGAGTTAAGGTTGTATAATATAATTTTGCTGAAGATGTGGGAGCTTCGAACGGCAGAAATGGTGGAAAAGGTTGGAAAGGGGGAAGGACAGAGGTTGATGGAACATTATTTCCTGCTACTGAGACTGAGACAGGGAGAAGGGGGAATAGGGGTGAGCTGTGAACTGTGGTCTCTACGGGTGCGCCAAATGTGCGGTCCTTTTATTCTGGAGGTGGTCCTAATTAAAGAAGCATCAGTGTTAGGCAATCAAAGATGACTGCGACTGATGCGGAAGAGCTAGAAAATAATGCACTGACTAGTGAATGGTTTTTGCTATACTTATGTCTTTGCATCATTCATTAGCATACATACTCCGTTGATTTTCGCCACATCCTCCTCCGACACAAAGCCGTTGATAAAAACAATTCACTAAAAAATTTGAAACCCTGGATGGTGGCCACCGTTTTGCCGACCCTCGCAAAAGATGGCACATTTCTAACAAACCTCCAGTAGGTGTGAACACCTCCTCCGTCGCGACTAGTGCGCCCCAACGTACTCCATGGAGCCGGACACGAGTGATGGGTGGAGTACTAAGTAAATGTACAAGCAGAAACTTCTTTCTTAGATTTCCAGAGGAGCCTGAATTCATGAGAAACGTTTAGCCCTGAATAATAGACTCAGAACCAGATAATTACAATTACAGCGAATATGTGTGTTGTCAAGTACACGAGGTTCGATGTCGTGAAGTCCTGATACATTAAATTCTTTGGGTGAAGGATGGAGCATGGAAAGTAGTTTGGGAGGGTAGAGCCAAGAGAAAGCTTTAAATGGAGGTTCATGATACCGAGGTATACGTCTAGAGTAATAGGTAATAGTGATCCCGCGCCCACTCGCACCGCCCCATTCCATTCACCGCCCTCTCTTCTCCCCCCTCCCCCTCCCATACACACACAAATCCCGGGAATCTAAATGATCACCTCACCTTCCTTTTCTCCGCCCATGGAAGAGGATTCTAAGTGGCAGCAAGTTCAGGAAAGTGTAAGAATTCTGGATGAGCAAGATGTCCAATCAGATCACGGATTGATCATTATGAGGAGGGTTTAGAGTGCCAATGACAACAGTGAGGGGAAAGGGATATCAAGGGAAGAAAAGCTGTGCTGAGCTAGATGAACAAACTTCTCACATACATTAATGATGCAAGCGTGTTGGATTGTACTTTGAAAGATTTGCAGCTGTTAAAAGGAATTGTGTATGGTAATGTAATACAGTGATCATATAGCCATTCTTCGGAGCATGTTTTTGCGAGTGCTACCAGAAGTTTTGTGTTTTTTTAGAGTACTCCTTGTAAGGAATAAAGCAATGGGGACTTTTGAATAGGATTTTTTAGAGCACAAGGATTGTGTTACGCAGTGGTTGTGCATAGGCGTACAGAATTTCACTTTACCTGTAAAATTTCAAAAATCGTTCTTCAGAAGCTGTCAGTGACAGCTGTGTCTCTGAATGATTGAAACAGTGAACATTTCAAGAATCGTCCCAAAGAATTTGTCCACGACAGTTGCGCTTCTGTATGGTTTAAGCAAGGTGTACCGTGCAAAAGTTAACATTTTCAAGAATCATTCCAGAGAATCGTCCTGTCCTTGACAGCTGCTAAACGTAATATATAGCCGTAATCCTGCTGCCTCGCCCTAAAACCCTAATTCAAGCGTGTCTGAATGTCATAAAATACAGTATATTATAATACAACGTGTTCCAAAAATACAACACGAAGCAACGCAGCTCCAAGATCGTATGAAGACTCGTTGTGTTTTTTGTTGTTTTTTTCTGGAAGCGTAGGGTTCAAACATGACATCCTGTGGAGTCCTGGGTGTTGCATGGCACCATCTTCAAAGTGTTTCAGAAACTTGGCAGCCTTGGAGACAGCGGGCTAGAGGATCTCATAGATTAGTCCTCACTATCGTCTTTCTGACCAATATGGCGGACAATTTACTCCTGACATCGGTTGGTAAGTTCCTTGGTTACAATCATAAATATATTAATACAGTAGAACCTGACGACCTCATATACTCGAAAAACCCCGCTGCTTGTCGTAATGCTGTGGTTCTGAGGCCTCATTTTTCAAAGTGAAATTTTTTCATGAACATGAGATTCATAAATTCGTGATCACGTGAACTTCAAGTTTGAAAGGTTATAATTTAATACTATATAAAATATTTTATAGAAAATAAGGCTTCTGCAAAAAGTAGATCTACATAGGCTGAGTGACTGGTCGTGAAATAGATAGCCACCTTTAACTCTTATTAGGCCGGTTTCCGCGTAAACCGGGAATTTTTGCATATGAACTCGAGGAGAGATTTGGGATGGGGGGAGGGGGAGGGGAGAGGAGGCTCAGGCACAGGGAGCTGATTATCTCGGAGGGCCAGGACTTATAGGGTTATGATCATGAGCAAATCAATCAGTAGTTTCTTAAATCATTGCCCTTCTTTCTTCTACTATCCATCTCCCCTTCTCTCCCCTTCCTTCCTTCCTTCCTTCCCCTGTCTAAAAAATGAAACGCGTAGACAATGAATACACGAGAAAAATCATAATTAATACAACATGAAACAGTTCAGAAATACAATTTCCACTGCAAATGTGATTTTTTTTAAAAAGACGGAAGAGTTTTTCCCCATAACTTATTGTCTTCCAAATTCATTTCTTTTTCCTCAGTTCCCATCATCCCAACATTTCTTCTCAGTCTTGACAAGGAAGAATTTGACAGTGGCAGGCAAAATATGACATCGATCGAATTCACAACGCAGTTCCCTCATCTTCCATCAGAGTCGTACCGTTCTGAGCAAGATTTTCTCAATGCCACAAGTGAAATTCCGCATAACAGTACTCCGTTTGACGACCAAGGGTTTTCAGTGTCTGCCGTGGCTCTGAGTGAAAATGGTAGAGTAGGCTGGTTGCTATCTTCCAAGGCGATTGTTCAGCTCTTCGCCAATCCATTCGTCGGGCCATTATGTAACAGGTTAGGTTACTGTTGTCGTTTTTGTCACTGTTGCTAATGTCGTTGCTGCTGCTGCTGCTGCTGCTGCTGCCTTTGTTTCCCTCATCTTGGATGAGTGTGTCATTCACAGTTTCTCAGTCCTTTCATTTGATAAATGGGTACGTGAGCATAGGCAGTGAAATCTACTTTCTAAGTGTTGCTGGTCTGGACTCGTTAATTTGCAGCAACACGGTATGCGTCCAAGGGGCTGATAAACATACCTGGTCGGTAACGTGATAGAAAACCTGAAAATTTCACCGTCAGTATATATAGCCATAGATAGGGTGACGTCATCAACCCACAGTGATGCGATTTGAAGGCATGTTGATCATAATTATCATTACTGGACACATTCGATGTAGTTTTTATAATAATTTTTAAATTGTGTGTTTATAGCTGTTTGCGGTTTTGAAGGTTGAGCATATACGTTAATAGTTCATTTTTCTCTTTGAAAAAAATAGTAATTACTATTACAAATATCATCGCCATACGCCCACCACTACATTTATTATCATCATCACATGTAACACTGCCATGGCATACACCATCACTACCAGCACCATCAATACCTCCACCACAGGCAACAGCTTCATTACTTTTTTTGGTGTTTTTAAACAGGGTCGGCTATCCTCTATTGCTCTTCGGTGGATCTGTAGTAATATTCATGTCCTCAGTGGGTAAGTATCGAGACATAGGTAAAAAATAAGGACTACTAAGCATCCTTTATTCGGTAACTGGAAAGGTTAGCTGTCGTTTCTCTGATGGTGTAACTTCTATCTTTTAACATTTCGACAACAGTTATAGACATTGACTGTAAAATTTTAGCACGACATAAACACAATCATGGGAGGTTTATGCTCAATTCATTGAGACTCATCTGCACGCACCTTGGCCCACACTCACTCACTCACTCACTCACTCACTCACTCACTCACTCACTCACTCACTCACTCACTCACTCACTCACTCACTCACCCACCCATCCACCTACCCACTCACTCACTCACTCACTCACTCACTCACTCACTCACTCACTCACTCACTCACTCACTCACTCACTCACTCACTCAGATTATTAGTGCCTTTAGATACCCTATCACCTTTTCTATCCTCAGTGTTCGCCGTTGCAGAGAACTACATTCCACTTTTCCTAGCGAGATCCCTACAAGGATTGGGTTCTGCGGCCACCGTCATTGCAGGTTGTTCCCCTGTCAGAACTGATAAAATTGTTATTTTCCCCCCATCTCTTCTACCTCCCCCTTCTCCTCATCATCATTATCATCATTCACAGCAACAGCAACAACATCTCCTACTATTATATCAACGACTACTGTTGTGGCCATGCCACTCTTATTCTTGATAGTTTCCACACCATAAGAGGATGTAAAGATGGCCTAGACCGAGATGATGACCTGGCGTTCTTGTACAAATAAGTTTGAATGAACATCACTGCTGAACTGCCCTTTAAGTTTTCACTAACTACCTTAAACTCCTTGATCAGTCAGTCAAGTCATTGACCATTTCATTCTTTCTGCTCCCAGTTTGCGAGCTGTTTTTCTGCATCCTAATCTATGATTATCCAGTTGGGAGAGAGGGAGTTACTGTGATTAACAATGTTATAGTCGGGAGGAGGTATGCAGATACCCGAACATTAAGTTAAAAAGCTGGGGAATTTGCTAAAGGTTTATACGAGCTAGTTAGACAAAAAAGGATTGCTGGTCATGTTTTTCTTTTTCCTTTTAATTTTTCTGAAACACCATGTCTAATAATATGTTTAGCTGCAGATTTCGGTTAGAAGATGTCAGTTTACAAAGACAGCCTGTCTGCCGCTGGGAGCAGCCTGTTGATCACTGGCGAAACCTATAAGGAAGTGAGATAAACATCATAGCAAACTGACCCCACTCAGTTAATCAGTAGCGTGACATGGTTTTGATTACAATTTGATGTTTATTTCACTTCTTACTGTAAGGTTCACCCTTTTTTGAAAGAGTTTTATTTGTTTTCTCTGCGATATGACTCAGTCTATTCTCGTACTGTTTTTATTACTTTACCAGGAATGAGTATAGTGGCTCAGTGTTACCCGGATGACAGAGGACGAAGCCGTGCAATGGGTTTTGCCATGGGCGGGTCGGCTTTTGGTGTACTTGGTAAGACTTCGTCCAACGAATGTCCCGTGGAACAGGTTCCTGGATAGAGATTGGTGAAGCAGATGGAGGGAGTGATTGTCGCTAAATTGTTTGTTTTGACGTACAGCATAGTGTAGTATTCCCCCCCC
>JAWQUT010000006.1:4461684-4479373 GCA_033807755.1 Ellobium chinense
GTGTGTGTGTGTGTGTGTGTGTGTGTGTGTGTGTGTGTGTCTGTCTGTCTGTCTATCTGTGTCTGTGCGTGTGCGTCTGTGAGTGTGTCTGTGTGTGTTTTTGTGTCTGTGTCTGTGTGTGTTTTTGTGTCTGTGTCTGTGTCTGTGTGTGTTTGTGTGCCTGTGTCTGTGTCTGTGTGTGTTTGTGTGCCTGTGTCTGTGTCTTTGTGAACAAGATAACTCAAAAAATTATTCACTGCTTTATTAATGAATATGTTATCTTCCCTAGCTGAGAGCGATGCAGTCATGCTGTTCAATACCTACCAATGGTACAGTTTCTCAAGCTTTCATCAGGTCCTACACTGTAGGAGAGGTCAAACGGACTTCCGGGCAACCACACAGATATCACACACAAAGAGAGGCATGACACCTGCAATGTTGATGCATGGACATATATTTTCTTTATCGTAGTCCATACATCAGATCACTGGCTGTAGATGTAATGGATGGTTGAACAAAGTATCACTATGTAATATGTTGGTTGACAAAGTGGCATTATGTAGGGTGCTGGCTGGATAAAGTGTCATTATGTAAGTTGTAAGATATTGACTGGACACAGTGACATTATGCAAGGCGCTAGCTGAACAAACGGTCATTACCTACGATGTTGGCTGGACAAAGTATCATTATGTAAATTGTGAGTCTGCTAGCTGAATAAAGGAAATTATATCGAGTGCTGATTGGACAAAGTGTCATTAAGTAAGATACTGGTTGGACAAAGTGACATTATGTCAGGTGAAGATGGACGAAGGTGTTGGTTGGACAAAGTATCATTAAGTAAGACGCTAGCTGGCTATAGTATGTATCTATACAGTATATGGACACTGGACCCGGACTATGATGGATGATGCCTTCCTCGAACGCTTGATGGTATAACTTTACCTGCATTCCCAGAGCGAGTACTCCTGTACGCGACAGGCCCAGACATTTGACAATGAGGGGATACGTGAAAGTGGCAATAATGCCAAATGCTGCCCCTACTCCCATCAGTATCCCCAGGACTGATCCACTAAGACCTTGAGTTGTGGCGTAACCTAGGGTAAAAGCAATGAAGTTTTTCTCAAATGAAGGATAAAGTCAGCACACTAGGAATGTTCATGAAAGTTCAGAAACGGAAACTCGTCCCTAAGCGAGTAAGATCAGTAAGCAAAATCCTTTCAAGTGTTTAACATCTCCGAGTCTCCGGAGGCATGCACATGTTTTTGAAAAGACTAGACGCTTCAGATCTCAAAGAGAAATAAAGAATGGGGTATGGTAATGTGCAGTAAGAGCATTTAAAGCCCAATTTTTTCGAGCTGATAGCTTTCATAGGGGACAATAAATACTGTATCATCACCATCATTGCTTCCGCAATCATTATATCCACTACTGGTATAATCTTCTTAATTATCAATGTGTCCATTATCATCACAATCATGGTCTTATCGATTTTTCATGAAGTGTAGAGAGAAGGAATAAATCGATCTTACCAATAGTAATTCCATCAAATCCCAGCACAGTGAGATAGAGGGAAGCCAGGGCTAACCCCGCCCACATGATGTCATAACTGAAGTATGTCCTCAGCCCGCGATACAGAGTGAAGAAACTTGCCAACAGCTGCAGACCAATTTGGCTACATACATCTCTCGTCGTTCTAGAACCGGAAGTCGTGGTGAAGCTTGGCTGTTGGGAAGATGCAAAATGGATCTTATTTATTGATTTAACCTATACTGACTGCTCCCACAATTCCCTGTATAATCAATGACAATATCACCTACAATAACATCGTGAACAGCAACTGTACTTAATCAATTTACTGACCTCAGCTCCCTCAATTTCAGTCACTCCGTCTTCTCCCTCCTTCAGAGGAACGGCCTCTGGTACTGGGGCTGAATCCTTGGCCGTCACAGTCATTTCTATTTCCCCTGTATGAGTAAATTCACCACAGAAGATAAGATGAATTACACGGTATGGAAACAAGGAAAAGTGTGCTCTGATAACAACATAATGCTACTTCCAGTCCACGAACTCGAAGTTATGAACCGGAATTTATGATGAGAAAATTCTGAACTTATACTGGGGTTTGTTGAATAACCGCATTCAGAGTTTACTCATGGCATTTTACAGACCTAGCCTCCCATATCTCACCATTATATAGCCATAAATACCTCACAAGGAAGCTTTTCTCACCTGTATTTCACTTTCCATTTCATCTATATACGTATAGTCTTACATACCTTACTGAAAAGCCTCTCATATCCAGCCTGTGTTTCACCTGTCATTTCATCTATATATAAAACCACCTCACAGAAAAGCCGCCCATAATCTCACCTGTATAGCCACCAATATTTTTGACCTTCCTCAGTGCAGGCACTATATTGTAAACTCTCTTGATGAGGTAGTACTCAATCCCTAGCGACGACAGACTCCAGAGAGCGATGAATCCACAGCCAATCTTGAGTCCAGCATACGTCATAATTTGGCCAGTGACAATGGGAGCCAGTATCTTCGTCGCCAAGTCAATTCGACGGAATGATGACGTCATCACTGATATAAACAATATACGGAGTGATTATATTGGCTGGGCAGCCAGAATACATCTTACGGAGTATTCTGGCTGGATTTCATTTTTAACCGAGATGAAAATCAATATTAGTTATCTCCCCTATCCGATTGTCAGGATTTTCATGTTAAGTTTCTGTATAAGAATTCACTCACACCGGCAACACCGGCAACCTGCTTTCGAATTCAGTTGAATTTCTCGCTGACTCAAAATCTGAAGAGTGACACAACCTTAACATGTACCAGTAACTAAACGATTTTCCTTTATTTCAAGTGAGTGAGCAGCATGTTAGTGGGCTTTGTCACATACGAAACCCTTACCGTCTAGTTGTCCAGGCAAAATACCCTCCACGGGGTAGTCTGGCTGTCCGGCCGAAATAATCCCGCTCAAACAATAAACTGTCCAGCTTTCATGAAGACGTTTTATTTTGAAATCTACTAAGTTTCTCAAGTGATCATGGACAATTTTTGATGTGGTCAACGGCGTTTCTATGACCCACCTATGAGACATGTCCTCTCTAGGCATGTTTGTCTTTTAGCCAATGATGTGTTGTCCATAGATCGAGTAGTCCAATGTTCCCATTCACTATAGGTTTTTCCAAAATTAGACGCTGCTCACAAACATGATGAATGCCCATTAACGTACTCATTCAGCCCTCTTCCCCACTCCCAACACCCCCCAACAAGTCATACACAACACAACATATGAATATGAATTAATATTAATACAATCATGTACCACTGACAAACCGGCCATTTTTTCAACCATTTTCCTCTCCCCCCCCCCCCNTCTCTCTCTCTCTCTCTCTCTCTCTCTCTCTCTCTCTCTCTCTCGTCGGCAAGATCTAACACATAAACACACTCACAAACACACAAAGCACAAACATAATATACACATAAACCTACACATATGCGCGCGCGCACGCACACGCGCGCACGCACGCACACACGCACGCATGCACGCACACACGCCCACACACACACACACACACACACACACACACACACACACACACACACACACGCACACAAGCATGCATGCTTGCTCTATGTTTATGGAATAAAGCGTAACCACTGGAGGTCCTTCCACAGACAAATCTGACAAGTGTTGATCTAGATTTTGAGTGATTCGTGATTGAGTGATGTTCTCCCGACTGCACTCATAATGTAACACATTGTTAAAGCGTCTGTTGTTACCGTGATATCAATCTTCTTCTGTACCACGTAATGGTTAGGATGTCACTGTATTCCCTAAAACGATGCAAAATTTCAAATTTTAGTACAGAATAACCCAACAATCTAGAAAATCTCGTAATCGAATTATCGACTAACCTATTCTTTACACAGCATCAGTTGCATACATTATATTTCGATATTAGAGATACCTCAAGAACTAGGATATCTCAAGAATTCTTATCAGAGTTTTTTCTAGGTCATATGAGGCCTGGGTGAGACATTCCTTCCTTGTCATAAATTTGAGATAGGGGGTTTTGTAAATATTCCAAGGGATTTTAGGTTATTCTCAAATAATGTTAACCCTGGAGGGCATGAAAGAAGGGGAAAATCGTGTTAGGCTTAACTTATTTTGGCGAAAATCTCGGCAAGTGTGTAAGAGGTTATCAACAGCCGGATCGCTTCGAAGTCGTAAGTCGTGAGCAGATTTTAAACCGTGTCTACGTGTTCCCAGCTGTTACATTATGTAGTTGGGACAATGTGCCTGTCACCTGTATGCTCTAGACGTTTAAAGGGAAAACAACATTTCATACAGCCAAAAAAAAATGTGGAATGTTTAGATAGATTTTGACAGATACGAGAAAAAATATGAAACATGTTACCACTGTCGAAAGTTACAAACATTTCATGAGGCGGGCGTACAAGTAAAGAGAGCATGCAATCATTACAAGTTAGAAAGTCACTGAGGGCCACACATGGTAAGAAACAAATCGTTGGTCTTCGCATACATATAGCATATTCCGGCCAGTCTAAGAAGCATTTCTTGTTTTCCACTTTCATCACTCACTCACTCACTCACTCACTCACTCACTCACTCACTCACTCACTCACTCACCCACTCCACTCCTCTCCACTCCACTCCACTCCACTCCACTCCATGCACGCACGCACCCACATACACCCTTATTGATTATATATATATATATATATCTTATATTATAAAAAAAACTCCTGAAATTTTGTAAGAGCCATATCCCGACCAATTTTGTGCATCAACCAACCCAAAATTTTGCATACACCTTCCTTCTGGTCCGAAGGTGTTTGTTTTGATCATTTCTTTGCCTCAAACAGTCCGTAAGTATTATTTTGATAATCACGTAAATTTTCTTTCTTTCGTGAATACGGCCTCAGTTCGATGTCTTTTAAATGGACTATACGTCATTGGTTTTTGCGGTTCGTCCCTGAAATGTTTACTTCCCGTCCCCGAAATTAAAACCGAGCATTTGTATCAGATGCCGGGACGAGAATATTCAGGTAGCAGAGTCGATCGCCAGAGTGAACGAAAAGGAGCAGAATCAATAGAATGAACATGACTTTGGCCGTGTGAACCACCAGTGCGAATACTGGTGCTTTCAGATAGAAACATGCAAGCCGTAGACTTGGCTGTACCAACAATAACAGCCAAGAAACGCTTCCTCCCATGCACATCGTGGGAGTTAATTTCTCAACTGATTTCATCATGTATAAGGCACAAACCGACCAAAACTGGTCCTTTTAAAAAAAAACAAAAACTGGTGGCCTGCGATGTTCCTGATTGTCTCCGAAATATGTAGAAAATAGATTTTCC
Organism: Ellobium chinense; assembly: GCA_033807755.1. Classification (NCBI taxonomy): domain Eukaryota; kingdom Metazoa; phylum Mollusca; class Gastropoda; order Ellobiida; family Ellobiidae; genus Ellobium; species Ellobium chinense. The sequence goes on from JAWQUT010000006.1 coordinate 4,467,065, forward strand.
CACATCCAAATGACCTGTTCCATTTTTTAAATTGACATTTATGCTCGTGTCGTTACTACTAATACTACTATAGTGGTGTATGTAGCCAAATTGGTGTTTTGGGGGCCATATGGCGGGTTTTTAGAGTGTCTGGCGTAGCTTTTTCTTTATTTTCAGCTTACCCGATATGTTTACACACAATGGCGTGTGTGAGCACAACATTTACAAAAAGAGGAGCGGTGTTAATGATGTAGATGAAGTTTAGTCGTTTCCTTCGCAAGATAACGCCGCAAATTTGGGGGATGCTTTGACTAGTATNATATATATATATATATATATATATATATATATATATATATATATATATATATATATATATATATATATTCTGCCAGGTAGTGCTCATCTTTCGCGGACATCTTAACAATCCAGCCCCCGATGACCACCCTCTGGCTATCTTCTTCAAGCATTAGTACATGGACGGACGGACGGACAGACAGACACATACACACGCACACACACACATACACACACACACACACACATACACACACACACACACACATATATATATATACACACACACATACATACACATACACACATGCTTACAAACATACATACATACACACACACACACACACACACACATACACACACACACACACACACACATACATACATAAATACATACATACATACATACATACATACATACATACATACATACATACATACATACCTGCCAGATGGTGCTCATCTTTAGCGCACATCTCTACGATCCAGTCCCTCTCCACCACGATCACCCTGGCCACCTTCATCAAGCGTGAGCTCACGGACAGGCCGATGATGACGGCATAGAGCAAGCTCCGCGACCAGGGTACCAGCTGGTCTCCTAGCTCAGAGAGCAGGAGGATGACGGTGAGGATCAGGAGGGAGCAAGTCACCACGAGACAGTTCTGGAGGATCATGCTCAAAATGGCAGCTGTGGGAAGAGGGAAACTGCAAATGAAGTGCTTTTTTTTTGGGGGGGGGGGGGGATTGGAGGGGGGACAAAAGAAAAGGGCCACTTTTGTTTGGTCCTTGCTGCGTCGCGAAAGAGGCAGTCCTTGTATTCTGTTGGAAGTCCTTAGCAAAGAGCACGATTTTGGTAAGTGCGCGCCAGTCACACTGAGGAAGGGTGAATACCCACTAGACTCTAGAGGTTTGTTAGAAATATGACGTCTTTAGAATCACAGGAGGAGAAAGCTTGGCAACATGCTGGTAACTGTCTACGGTTTCAAATTTGTTAGTTGATGTCTTATCAAAGGTCTTGCGTCGGGGGAGGATGGCAAGACTCAACGGTGATATGTATGATAATGGATGAAGCAAAGATACAATAACAAACACCACTCGCAAGTCATTTTTCTGTGTCTTTCGCATTAATCGCAGCCATCCTGGCTTGCCTAGAGACAGATACTTCCTTTGAAGGGGTGTACCCACTTTGTCAAACTTCTGAAATCAAATAAACGATGTCAAGGTTTACCTCAAGTGGCAAAACAAAAGATTAGGCACGCTTCATACGCATCGACATTTGCCATCCGCTGTGGACACGCGAAGCCCAGCTTGGATTGGAAATATAAAACACATATATCTACATTTAGCTCTTTGACCAGCTTTCAACGAACTAGCTTCTAGCCTTCACAATGGTTATTTACACGCACGGCCCCGCGCAGTCATCACGAACGACAAGCATCTTTGCATCTGAAACTTATTTTAGTGTTAGGATATATTAGAAGCGACCAAGCTGAACTGAGCTGAGCTATTACTAGCTGCGTGGCGCGAAGTACTCGTGCCCTCTCCACTTCCATTAACGTCCACACCAGAAGATCTTAAACGGGCGTTGGACATTGACTATGAGAGACATTAATTGCAAAATGCAACGCCGTAAAGATAAAATGTGCCATTGCTTTCTTCCCTAAACTAAAAGTTCTATCTATCTATCTATCTATCTATCTATCTATCTATCTATCTATCTATCTATCTATCTATCTATCTATCTATCTATCTGTCTCTTTCTCTCCCCTTCTCTCCCTCCCTCTTTCCCTCCCTCCTCCCTCTCCTTTCTCTCCCTCTCTTCCTCTTCCTCTCTCTCCCTTTCTTTCCTTCCCTCTCTCTCTCTCTCTCTCTCTTGTTCTCTCGTCATAGTCGGAGTGACCACCCCCATGAGCCAGAGTATCCCGTTAAGATTGTCTCTGTATCAAGCAAAGTTATTTATAAGATTACGGCGATAACTGAAGTGCAGTGAGCGGGCATCGCCTAGATACCACGTAGGCCTATATAAATCTTATATTAATATTGTTGTTGCTTGTAGCGGTGTCTGATGAGAAGGGTGTCAAAAGTCAGTTGCATTTCTTCAGTCGCCTTCATGTCTGATCATTGCTGCTAAGGGATGTTAAGGCATGTAATGGTTATCTCTCCCTCTTCTCTAGTACATTAAGCTCCACTCGAAGCGTTGTCCATGCTAAAATTTACGTGGGTTTTGTAGTGGCTTGGAATACACTTTATTGACCAGTAGATCACATGACTTCCAGTGCCAAACGCTGCTATAAATCCCATAAACTTCATATAAACTGGCTACACCACTTAAGGTTACAGGCTTGTAATTGTATTTTTACTATTGGGTCCTACTTTTTTACTATTGGTTCTTACTACTTAGGGATTATTTTTCATCTCCCCTATACCCTCTTTTGGCATGCCCTGCTTCCAGTGATAAGGCAATAGGGGGCAAATTTTGATTTAATGGGAAACTGTGTCCATTTTACTTTATTTTGCCAGGCACTATTTATCCCTGGGCTGGAACTGTCAGGTCAAGGTGTGCTTAGGCGGTGGTGGAGGAGTTTGGCGTTGATCAGTGAAAAAGGTGGGGTCTGTTTACAAATAGCGACCAAGCTCAAAATTTCAATGGACTTGCTAGGGTCGGGTCAGTCTTAAAATTTGGACCATACAATAAGCTTAAATCTGACATGGGTCTGGGTGAAAGCTAAAACTTTGGATTCAGAGGGCAGCTCGAAATGCTAATATAGCCCATGGAGGAAAAAAAGGTTCCAATCCCATTACAAGTCTGTAATCATGTATCAGAAGTGAAATCTATAACTAAGTCACCGCTATAGCATAGCTGTTGCGGTGCAAAGCCTTGTTCTCCCCCACCTCTAAAGCTATGTCCACATTTATACCTGAATCGAGTAAATGAAGAACACGGATTAAACGTCTTTCCGAAATGCACTTTAGCGCAAATCGCCCCAACCTGATGCCGAATCAACAAACCACAGGTCTGACAGTTTTTGGACTGTGAGAACGACTCACAAGCCACACGACCATGATGGTATCAGATATGGACCATGGTGCACCTGCAGTGTCAATACAAGTATTATCATATTATGTACGGAGTTTATGCCCTGTGAGGAAAGATAACCAATGCACTACTGAACTGCTATCAACGATATAAGCCAGCATAAGAAACCTAGACCAGCTACATCATTAAGTATACCTCTTTACTAAGTATGAATTTTACATGTGCTTATTCGTAAGTCCTCGATACGTACAATGTATACTTTTTCCTTGCACCAAAGGCATATGATACACAAAATCTTGATTTAAAGTATGCCCTCGGTGCATGGAAAATATATACTGATTACTAAGATATACCTAATGTCGAGGTCTATCGCATTAATGAAATGATAGAATAGTAATGAATCAGTGCATGTTGAAATTAATACTTAATAACAAGGTAGGCCTGAGCATGGGTTCCATCAGCTTATAATGCAAAGATTATACAGATCTGTCCTCCCACTTCCCGTCGAGGAAGTCGGCAGACTGAGATAGATCTAGTGATTACATTAATTTCTTGGGAACACTCTACAGAAGCACACATTTTTTAAACACTAGATCTAGGTCATCAAAACAATTTTAGCCCCCAAAACGTCTTTTTTTTCCAAGCTCCATATAGAACTGACCACTAGCCTCTGCCGCTGTTATGCACCGATATGCACTTTACCCAACCTTGCCAGATGGCCTCCGATTGATGACGTAGGCGGCTATCGGAATTTGAGTGCGTCAAGTCGGCGCAAGATCTTAAGAAGATTATTTTATAGGTCAGTAATATTGACTTGAAAACTTGCTTACTAAGTTTTACTATAACGTAAATGATAAAACTCAGGCAAGATCACCGATTATTTCTGTCATTTTATCAGATTTGCAGACTATTTACGATAATTACCACTTGCAAAGTCATTATGCATGTAACATAGTGCCAAATTTAGATTTTGTTCGTTGACTTTCTGTATTGTGCAACAGAATGGTAGACCGGTTTAAACAAGACGTGGACTTTGTGAGACTCTAGGCTACGTATACCTTGGAAGTTCCTTTTTAAAAAGTTACACCAGAAGATCTCATAAAGGCATTTATCAAAACAGGGCCTTGGATCGCCACAAAATATTGAAACACATTCATGCTTCCACTTATTAATTAACAAAACACATTTCGTGAAAATTACAGATACTGAAGTACTGAATTGCTGTTTATGTAGTTCTCATTTTTTAAAACCTTAAAAGAAAACAAAACAATCGGAAACTTTGTGAGGCTGCTGCAGAGGCCGCAAGACAACTGAGCCCCAGTTAGACTGTAACAACTGAACCCCCGGTGCTGTAACAACTAAGCCTTTAACAACTGATTATATAAATAGGTTTACCTATTTTTATTTTTTGTTTTGGTGAAATGCTGACTTAGGACTGGTAATTGGTTGCCAAAATTATATGTATAAATATATTATTTTTGTTCATTGTACGTGCAAGTGTATTATGTTTGTTCACTGTGTATGTGTGTGTGTGTGTGTGTGTGTGTGTGTGTGTGTGTATGAGTGTGTGTGTGTGTGAGAGAGAGAGAGAGTGACATGTGTGTGTGTGTGTGTGTGTGTGTGTGTCTGCCTATCTGTGTGTCTGTCTGTCTGTCTGTCTGTCTGTCTGTCTGTCTGTCTGTCTGTTTTCGTTCGATGTACCGAAGTTTGTTTTTTTTTTTACAAATTTAGATCTTTAGGAGCAAAAAACAAAAAAAAAAAAAAAAAGGGGGGGGNGGGGGGGGGGGGCAAGTGAGAGCTCAAATTTTAATGCACAATTAGTTATGTAGTTATGTATGTAACTGTTTTTGACTGCTTATTATGGTTAGACGTGACAACTGATGAGCTTTCAACTTTTACTGAGTACAGTAATTAATAAACTGTTAATGCTCAGTTGTCTTGTTCGTGGTGCTCAGCTTTTTCATCATAGATGCTCAGTTGTTGTGCTCTGGGTGTCATTTGTCGTGCTCTGGGGTTCAGTCAGTTGTCGTGCTCTGGGGCTCAGTTGTCGTGCTCTGGGGCTCAGTTGTCGTGCACTGGGGCTCAGTTGTCGTGCACTGGGGCTCAGTTGTCGTGCTCTGGGGCTCAGTTGTCGTGCTCTGGGGCTGCTCTGGGGCTCAGTTGTCGTGCTCTGGGGCTCAGTTGTCGTGCTCTGGGGCGGAACTGTTGAAGTCCCGCTGCAGACTGTGGGGCCCTAACCTGTAGCTTATTTAGCAAACAGATAAATCCGGCACTGTGCCCGTCAGTATGATATTGGCATCCTGATCAGAACAAAATCACCATGTAAAACTGTCACTAGTTTATACTTTCTCATCCTGGGTAATTCTAGACCACTGCCCATAATAAACAACTCTCCACTTCGAAACTTTGGCATTATTATTTGCGGAAATAACATGAATGGTATAAAAACACACAGTGTGTTCATTGCAGTCAGTATCTCTTGTATAAATCTACAGATGAAGGGCTTTGTGACAAAATGCTCCCATCCACCAACTTGACTTTCTAGCTTACTTTGCTGATTTTCATCCACCATCTTGACTTTCTAGCTTATTTTGTCTACTTTCACCCACCAACTTGACTTTCTAGCTTATTTTGCTTACCTTCATCCACCAACTTGACTTTCTAGCTTATTTTGCTTACTTTCATCCACCAACTTGACCTTTTAGCTTATTTTGCCTACTTTCATCCACCAACTTGACTTTCTAGCTTATTTTGTCTACTTTCACCCACCAACTTGACTTTCTAGCTTATTGTGTCTACTTTCATCCACCAACTTGACCCTCTAGTTTATTTTGCTTAATTTCATCCACCAACTTGACCTTTTAGCTTATTTTGCCTACTTTCATCCACCAACTTGACTTTCTTAGCTTATTTTGCTGACTTTCATCCACCAACTTGACCTTCTAGCTTATTTTGCTTACTTTCATTTTAGCTTATTTTGCCTACTTTCATCCACCAACTCGACTTTCTAGCTTATTGTGTCTACTTTCATCCACCAACTTGACCCTCTAGTTTATTTTGCTTACTTTCATCCACCAACTTGACCTTCCAGCTTATTTTGCTTACTTTCATCCACCAACTTGACCTTTTAGCTTATTTTGCCTACTTTCATCCACCAACTCGACTTTCTAGCTTATTTTGTCTACTTTCACCCACCAACTTGACTTTCTAGCTTATTGTGTCTACTTTCATCCACCAACTTGACCTTCTGGTTTATTTTGCTTAATTTCATCCACCAACTTGACCTTTTAGCTTATTTTGCCTACTTTCATCCACCAACTTGACTTTCTTAGCTTATTTTGCTGACTTTCATCCACCATCTTGACTTTCTAGCTGATTTTGTCTACTTTCATCTACCAACTTGACCTTCTAGCTTATTTCGCTTACTTTCATCCACCAACTTGACCTTTAAGGTTATTTTGCCTACTTTCGGAAGCAGTAGGAGTATTAAGTATACATGCGTATTTCCATTCCATGGAACGATATCTCTCCTACAATTTTTCATCCTTATATTCAAACTTTTTTTTAAACCAAACTTTTTATCTGGTTTCGTTTGCCACGACGTTTAAGGCATTTTGTCAACCGGCTATAATGAAATGGGCAAATTTTATCACGGAATACAGCGATTCTTCCACTGCCCCCCCCCCCCCCCNCCTTTTCTTGTAAAGTCTGAAATGTAACAAAAGTTTTAGATGAGACCAGTGAGGAATTGTTTATAACGCGCAGTACGTATGCGATTACCTTTGAGTCTTGGCGTTCTGTCCACCCAATCCCCGAGGATGGCTCCAAAGAGAAGGACGGCTCCGCCCATGCTTAAACCATAGGTGGCAGTTAGCTGGAGGGACTTTGGGGAGATGTTGATGAGGAACAGCCCCATGGAAAACCCCCACATCCGACCTGACTGTAATAAATATGAAAAATACAATAAATTAATGTCTAATGAGTTTGGGAGGTGCGTTTTCATTTGAAGGTGGAAAAAAAAAACTGAAGACAAATAGGAAAAGTTGAAGCAGAAGAAGAAGAAAGAGAACAACAACAACACCACCACCACCAACAACAACTACTACTACTACATCAACAGCAACAACAATAACAAAATTAAAAGATACAGAATTGAAAATAGGATTTTTCTTAACCCAAAAGGGAAATTGATGTACAATGCCACACAGTGTTATACATCTCATTCATAAAACAAACACATAGAACAATGGCGGTATAATCTAACTGAGAGTGACCCATATTATGAGGATTCCCTGCCCCATCCGCGAATACACTGTTAACAGTTCTGTTTGAAAATCATTTTCAATTAATGAAGTCGGAATGAGAAAAGATAAGTGACCATTACTGAAAATATTATGGATAGATTGTTTCTTTGTGTTCCACATTCATTAAAAAGAGAAAAAAAAAGTGTCCGCGGAGAGGATCGAACATCGAATTCTTGGTTCTCCACTGAGTTTCAGTTACCGAGCACTGGACCTACGGTACTGGCAAACTAGATTATGCTGCGTGACTCGTAGTGAATAACGTCAAAGCTGCTATTTTTACTCCTCCCTGTCACAAGTGTTCTGTAGCAAGCAGATTCGTTCCCCGACCTATGTACGCCCAAAACAGGTTTGACGTTAATGGTAGAGCGCTTTGTTCTATAATTATGCACAGTTTGACTTACCCATGATGCAAGAAAGTGGCAACTATATATGGCAAAATTTGCGCCCGTGAACCAGTTTCTCCATGTGGACACCTGTAGACACCCTGTGACAAATAAAAGATTGAAGTAATAGAATTAGTACAGTATTTGCCTGTCGACTTTTAGCAGTGAACTATCTCATAATTTGTTACCTGTTGTTTTAAAAGTGGGATACTGTAGAAATGTTGTTCTTTGATTTTGTTTTTGTTTTGCGATAATAATTTCCAGGAATAAAAATGTCCTTTTCAAAAATTTTCAAGGGCCTTATTACAATTAGTAAACTTATTTGGGAGGCAGTGGCCCTCAAGGGAAATGCAAACGCTGTTATTTCTAGCTACAGCCTTTCGTCATTTGGACATTATCGATCGTTGTATATTTCTCATTCAAAATGATTAACGACTTCAAAATCTGTTTCATTGGCGATTCCTGTAATCTCTCTTCAGATTACTCTAAAATTATGCCCTCACACCTATATGAAAAAACTGTGACAGGACTTGCGAAAAGCCAATTCCTACACTTTGCGAAAACTAGACCTCGCGAAAAAACAAATCATTTCTGCAGTAGTTGATCTATTTAATTATTCAGTTTCTGTATTTTTTTAAAGCATGCAACATTTTCTTCTCTTTGTTTTTTTTTGTGCTTCATTGAAAACACGGGATTATTGAGTATACACTTGATGTAATACAAGCTCACGAAAGAATCACTCTTATTTGTTGTTTATCTGATGATTTCACTCAGGAAGTAATATAGCATAGGCCTACCCATTTACCTCTAGGCTACGTCGTTGCAAAATGAAGCAGTCATTATTGGCCCTCAAGAAAGTTTGCAAGGTATAACAGGACCACAATAGCCTGCTAAGATTGCAAGATCTGCAAGAAGACAATTTCCATCTCTGGAATATTGCGTCTAGGCCTGGATGACAATCGCCTTCTCGTGAAGTTCTTTATAGTTTCCTTGTATTGACAGTCTTCTTATTCACAGAAACACCAATAACATCTGGTTTCACTGGCATGTTTCACGTGCCTGATGGCCACTGTCGGAGCAATGCTTCTTGCTCTTAGGCGACGGGAAGTTAGTGTACAGAAACTGGACATCAAGGGAATTAATCAGTTCCACGGAATAAGTCTATTTTGCGGGCATCCATTCTTACTGCGATGATTAAGGCTGAAAACTGTCAGTTAAAGTTTGTGATCCATATAGGCATGTTTCAGAACTCGCCACAGTATGAGCAGTACAATCTCAGTCCAACTAAGTAAGCTTACAGATAGTGTTGTTTACCTGAGAGATCCATTATCTTCCAGTGTCTTCGCTTCCGTATAATCTTATAGATGAACTGTTTGAATTGCGCTGACCTATGAAAACTATTATCAAATTAGGGTCAAATATGAACCAGTATGACGTAGGCATTTGCGATATGGTATTATTAGTGTTACCGTAATATTACACTTTACAAAGTATAATCAGTGTGGTAACTGCATAACTAGCTCATTAAATGCAAGAAGATAGTAACACTCGGAAATGCCATTTTATACATGTAGGCACCACTGTCAAAACGAATCGTAAGAGATCCTCATTTGAAAATAAAAGCTCATATTATTTTCTCATAATTAATTAACCTGTCCAGTAACTATATATTATATCGAGTCTAGGGGTACATTTACCGTATTATAAGTACTTACTATTATTTACTATTTCAGCTATACACTACGAACTTAGTTTATCATAATCAAAGTAACCAGGGGCGTAGCGTCCATGTATTCTATAAATCTGAGATCACACCAACATGTTATGGGTTTGCCTAATACAATTTAATTAATCTTCAATGTTTTCTAAAATATTGAAACATCACATCCGTCCTATTTCAATTTATGAGCCATTTACAAGCATTGGCAATACGACTTTGTCAGTGTTACCTAGTTTTCTTTGCCGATAATCTGAGAGTCTGTACACTGGTTGACACATTCAATGTTCCCATATCCTCAGTGCAATGCATCCAAGGGCAATGAGAAGAGAAAAACTTTATTAAAAAGAGGCCAATAATCTGAGAGAAAAAGTTGCTCGGCCACTGCTCTAACGATGTTTTGTTGCTTCTATTCACGCAAGATCCTTTTCATGCACGACTTTCCCGAGTTTTTTTTTTCTTTCGGTGACGAGAGGGTGATGGTTGCCAGAGTTGGCTCTTTTGGAGCCAAATACCAAATTTTTGACTTTTTGACTCCCACACCAAAAAAAAAAAAAGATTGATTACCCTAAAAATTATTTTCGCTACTCCCGTGAGAGTAACAGTCAGTGGAATCTACCCTAAACCAGTACTAGCTGTGTACTTTCCCTACTCATATCATTTAGCTCAGTAAACTCTGCCTGTGTCCGACGGCTGACTGGTGTCTTCTCTATTTCTTAAAACTATCAAGACACACTCCAGAAATGCACAGAAACTTTGACCTCACATTCTCACTTCATAATTACCTTCATAGAAATCTAGACTAGTAAGAGATGCAATTTTTTAGCGACAATCCCTTGGTCCCGTGTCAGAGAATACTAATTTAGCCTTCGCAAGAAAGAGAACTGACTGATTACTTCTCGCTTTTTCTTCCAGCAAATATCATGATTTCTGATACTGGTCGAAAATAGAAACCATGGTCTGTTATTGCCCTCTTAGAAATTATATCATGATTGTTGCCCTCAGAAAAGATGTTTGGACTAATTGTATTGTATGCTAATTTAGACTATGGTATCATTATAAGTATAAGAAATATTATCTTGAGAGCTTGTCATCGATTAGAATGAACGTTACTAACTTCTCGAACAGATGCTAAGCAAATACCTACAGTCTTTCATTGGTGCAAGGCAGAGAAGCAGATGTATGTAGAGAGCGCTGAATTCGTCACACGGTTCGTGGTTAGTATCTTGGCCCTCCCTTCTCATACCCCTCTGTCACAACTGTCTCATATACATTAATAATATACAACCATTTATACTGAGGTTTGGAATTGGGAAATGTGGAGCATGCCCCGTCCATCTCTAGATCAGGGCGTGTAGCTTGAGCAACTTGAGAGGAAGGGCTCCCTAGATGAAAATCACACTTTGATCTAGAGTACATCACCTTATGGAGTTTAGTATGCGACAAAAGCCGAGAGAACATCAAGTGGAGAGATCAAAGACTTTAATTACATTTGGACGCGTTTAATGAAGAAAGCGCTTAACTCATAATTAGCCTTGTAAGGTAAAACAGTAATGATGTGCTGGTATTTCTTTTATAGATCTTAGGGTGTGAATTACAAAGTACATTATGTAAATAAAAATATTACTGTGGTCAGCAACATTTCTCATCCAAACATTTTGCCTCGACATATTAGGGGGAGGAAGCCGGATATGTGGGAGTGGGGAATTTGTGACTAAGCCTGTGGATGATATGTGTGAGTACTGCTTCTCTCACCATATGTAGGGTCGACTCATCTGGGTGTCTGACTCCTGTGTCAAGATGCTGTACGCTATTAATTAAGCCGACATCAGTATGAGAATGTGAAATGGGACACCCTTCTGTCAAGATGATGGAATCGATTTCCGGGTATCTGATTTCACCCTTCTGGCAATGAATCTGAGATAACCTACAATAATAATTATTCACCGCGCCCTCCATCTGTCGTTTCTATTGCGTTGGTCTGAAGTGGGTATATGACTATATCAGTGACCCGCGCTAATATCGTGTTTTTGACGCCGTCAACAGTGCGCACTAGAGTGCATTATCGGTTCAGAGGAGTAAGATGCAAGGTCTAAAAGACGCACAGACTACTCAGAGGCGATTTAGGGTCCACGCAACCCTGGGCTAGACAAAGATGGGGGAGGGGGTAGAGAGGGAGTGGGGGTCCCTTCATTTCAGTCCATAACAACACATAACAACACTCTTCAACACAGAAAGAAACAGAACTTGAAAACGTGATAGGCCTCTCACTCACACTGCACATTGATCCATCAAAAGCAGGCATAATATTTTTTAGCTACGGTAGACGTACAAATGATGCTTTTACAGAAATGTGAGAGCCCCGCGGGAAGATTTTGTCCAGGGCTTCGCGATACCATAAGGTGGCAAACTGATGTGTAATATAGGAATAGGTTTGAAAATAAACATTGAACTTTCGTCCAATCCACCGACCTTCTGTCTGTCTGTCTGTCTGTCTGTCTGTCTGTCTGTCTGTCTGTCTGTCTCTGTCTTTCTCTTTTCTCTCTCCTCTCTTTCTCTCTCTCTCTCTCTCTCTCTCTCTCTCTCTCTCTC
>JAWQUT010000006.1:4499198-4527727 GCA_033807755.1 Ellobium chinense
GGGGGGGGGGGGGGGAATAAACATTTTTTATGACATTTCACGGTCTTCAAAACTGTTCTAGAGGGTCCGAGAAAATGATCCCCCAAGAAGTTTTCAAAACATAAGTAAGTAAATAAGTACATATGTTATTTTAATCATCAATTTAAAAAGACTCTCTCGCTCTTCCCTCTCTCCTTCTCTCCTCTCCGCTTCTATTCTCTCCTCTCTTTCTTCGTTTTTCCGTCTTTCTCCTTACTTTTTCGGGAGCCCCCTAACCCACGACCCCTTGCCCCTCATTGCGGGGATTACGGCGATGACAAAGACGCAGCAACCTGTAAAAGAATCAAATCATTATTGGGTGGCTTTGAGAAGCTTAAGAGGAATACGTGAGTTTCAAAATTGCTACACAATGGGGATTCCAAGAATAAGCTGAGGGAGCGCTAAATCCAATAAAAGATACTGACTGCACTAGCTTTACTAATGGTGGAGTAATAGGGGCGACGACGACGATAACAACAACAACAACAACAGCAACAACAACAACACAATAATAACAACAGCAGCAGCAACAGCAGGAACAAGAACAACAACAACAAATAACGTTTTCAGTAGTTCACCAGAACAGTAAAGCCCATTAACAGGACTGAAGATTTACACATTATTACACTGTGACATCAAAGATTACGCCGACCAAGGAAAGCTGGAAGCTGCTGTCAATATCCAGCGACTAGTAGTTGGCGCTCACCATAAGACAGTCATCGTATAGCCAAACTGCTCAGCGGTTTGTTTGGGTTTTTTTTGTTTGCTATAATATATCTATCTCCTCCTCACTCCTTCTGTCTTTTGATGGAGCACCTACCTCCCCGTTGCTAGCTGGCAAGTGCCCGCCTCCTTTTCCTCCTCCTACTCCTTCTCTCTTTCTTCTTCTTTTCTTCTCTTCTCCTCCAACTCTTCCTACTTCTTCTTCTTCTTCTTCTTCTTCTTCTTCTTCTTCTTCTTCTTCTTTTTTCTCTTTCCTCTTCCTCTTGTTCTTCTTATTTTTCTTCTACCCCTTTTTCGTTTCCTTCCTCTTGGTTTTATTTCTTCTTCTTAAATTTACTTAAATATTTAAGTCCTAAATTTTGTCATATTTTTATGTTGGTGCAGGCTTGATCCAAGCAGTCGGCTATCCTTTGCAGCCCAGTGGCGGAGTCCCATGGCTTCGTGTCATAGATGGTCTCTGCTGGTCCCGCTTTTCACCCGAAGTCCTTCGAATCATTAAATTATTTATTTTTCATTTTCTAGACCCCAGCCACCCTGGGATCTTGACGAAACTTCATGAGATCCACCAGCCATCCGCAGCAATTCCTGCTCGTCCTGCTCCCAAACGCGGTAAAGTCATCCTGATGTCCTACATGCGATCTGGTTCCACTTTCACCGGGGACATATTTCAGTTCAGCCCTGATGTCTTCTACGTCTATGAACCACTGCTCTACACTAACGACCTTGATTTGTCGGACAAATCGACGTTAATAAGGTTTGTACCGTATTCATGCCTCTTTCTCTCTATCCTCATCACTGGCTGCATCGCGCCACAGCGCCACTCGCTTTTCTTTTGTTCCAAAGCATCAAAAGGTGTCCGGAGGTAGTTCAGAGTTTCGTCCTAGTGTACAGGGAGGACAGCGTGTCAACGCCGCTTCATTTTTTATTCTGTTGTAGAGCGCGTTACCCTTCGATGTTTTTAAACATTAATGCTTGGCTCGGCAGAGGTGCATTGTTTGACTCCGTTATAAAATGTCCAGAAAGTGTTTCAATCTGCTTTTAATGGCTTCTAATCTTCGCTTCAATGAAAAGTTTGTGTGGCCGCATCAGAATGCTTCTAATATTTTAAAAAGGTTCCTGTCTATCAAATATAGTAAGCTAAAATAAAGCTAATGTACTGCACATGATAAAACATATCTGATATGACCGAAAGGAGCATTTTCAGTGCTGTTGTTTTTGAGCAATTCATTTGTCTGAAGCAGGCTATTTGGTGTAGTATATCCATCCCGATGGGTCATGCTTAGGGCAGATGTCGGCGAGTGGCACTCTGACATGGTGAAATTGTGCAACCAGATGTGACGGTGCTACCTCACCCCTCTATCACCTGCTGTCTTCCTTCTCCTTCCTTTTTTATTTTCCTTATCATTGCTCATTTCCCTTATCCTTTTTCTCTCAGTGCTTCTCCACCTTCTCATCACATCCTCTGCTTCTCCTTTCCTCTACATTGTCACCTCTCGGCCCAAAATTATACTCTCTTTCTGCCTTTCCGCCCTCCCCCCCCCCCNCCCCCCCCCCCCCCCCCCCCATTTTCTTTTCTCCAGTTCTCTTTCTTCTTCCTTAGCAATCTCCCAGTCGCTCTTCTCATCTCCTTTCTCCTCATATAACCACCCTTCTGCCCCCGCCTCCCCCCACCCCAAACCTGCTTTCCTCTTCAGTCTATAATTATTATGAGAATGGACCGGAGACATGGCATGATGTATGCCAGCACCATAAGTTCCGAAACTGTCTTTTATCAGTAGCATCAGCCTTAATCAAATAATAATAATAATAATAATAATAAATTGTATTTGTATAGCATCAATCCCCGAGGTGGGCTCTAGGCGCTTTGACATTTTAACATTCTCTCCGATATGCACGCAAGCTCACTTTAGTAGTATAAGTATGAGAAAACACTCGTACCTGAACACACCCACACACATACACACACACCCACCCACACACACGCACACGCACGCACCCACATTTATATGCGTGCACACACACACACACACGCAGGCATACACACATGCACGCATACCTACGCAAGCATATTCATATACAATAATATAGATCTATTCAAACTTTAGTTGTGACAGAGTCAGCTATGTTTAACTAGGAACCGAAATGTTTACTGAATAGATGTGTTTTAAGTAACCCCTTGAATGCAGCCAATGAGTCGGAACTTTTAATTTTACACGGCAGGTTATTGTACAGAGATGGTCCTATAAAACTAAATGCTCATTCCCCGAATTTCTTTAAGTTTGTCCTAGGCTTTAAAAGAATAAGAGAATTTTCAGAACGTAAGGATCTAACTGGCTCGCGTTTTTCCAATAACTCTAATAGGTAGGAAGAACACAGGAGAAGGTTTATGGTTAATGTGTACTCGCCAGACATGCAAGAGTCCATAAATAATGCATGTGGCACTGTCCCAGTGGTGTCCTTTTCAAGGAAGGGTAAGGTTACCATGTCAAATTCCGTTATCTTGTTCGTGATGACGCCACGCAGTGTAAAGCCGCCAAGCGCCTTATCAATATGTAAATTCTTAATGTTGTCATCCAAAGTCCTATTCACAGATTGGTAGTACATGCTAATGCAAAAATATTCACCGTGCCCTCTTAATCTCTGCATAAGTAACTTCATGTCTTATATGTCTCAACTAGGTCTAGAGGTTTGGCAAATAAGCAAGGATTGCTTCCTTATATAAAATCTAATGCGAGGAAGGTTAGTATATTCTCTCATATTCTCCTATAATGGTCATTGGTGTGTTTCTCCTTTGTCAGAGGAAAGAGAAGGTTACACAATGAAATGGGATCTTTTCAGCTTTTGGGCCATTAAGTAGTTTCCGACTTAGATCCCACCGCTTAACACCCCGTTTCGCTCTCTCTGTGAAATAGATTTGTTTATTTCTATAAACTACATGTTTCTTAAATCTAAGATCCCGATCTCAAAGGCCGCAGTGAATTTTTCGTCTTGTCTTTTCTGGCAGGGCTGCGGACTTCCAATGAAAAATTTTTCCTGTTAGATCTCACCTTCATGCATGAGCTATACTGTAACAAGGCGCAGCTAAGTCACTCACGACAACAACACCTGACCTTTCTCATGGCGGCATGCTCTTTACTTACGATACATTTCTTTTTTTTTTGGGGGGGTCATCATGCTTCCGACATAAATACATTAAAAATGTATGTTCAAAACAGAACAGACTCCATACATGATGATGTAGTTAACTATGGCCACTTCTATGAATTGACGATTTTATTAAAATATCAGTCAAATTCATTTATCTTCGGTACAACACTGGTAGTAATGCACATTAACAATAAGACTGATTATATACTCACGATCAAAAGTAAGTATACAGTTTTGTTTACATTGTTATTATGTAGGACATGGACCTAGAACAAAGTGGTCTGCAGGGATTGTTGTGAGTAATGTTCAGAATGATTTCAAAGCAAAAATTCTACGATCGCGCGATTGGTTCACTCGCCCCCATGTGCATGTGCTGTTTTGACCTAATTGTATCTACTGGTCATCACGTGATATGTAGAGTTAAATTTTCACTTAGGATTTACTTGTTCACTCAAGCAGTCTTCAAATCAAGAGAAGAGTTTAGTTTTTCTTCAGTGTTAACCATGCCACGCTTGAGTGCGGAAGAGCGTGCTCGCGCCATTGGACACCTGGAAGCCGGTGTGTCCATCAGAAGGGTTGCTATGATGTTCAATGTAACAAGACGGACAATTTACCATTGGCAGCAACGTTTTCTTGTCACTGGGACAGTTACTGAACAGCCTAGAAGTGGGAGATCCCGAATGACGACTCCAGGGGAAGACCGGTTTATCCGTACCCAGCACCTTCGGAACCGCTTCCAAACTGTCACACAAACAGCCCAGAACTTTCCCGGACATCAAGCTATAAGCAGACACACACTCTGACGCCGCCTCCTTGCCTATGGCATCAGAGCGAGACGCCCCCTGCAGCGGCTTCTTCTGCAGCCCCATCACCGCCAGGCCCGCCTGCAGTGGGCTCGTACTCATGCCACCTGGACAAGACAACAATGGGCTACTGTTCTTTTTATAGATGAATCCAGATTTGTCCTTGGGAGACATGATGGACTCATGCGTTGCTATCGGCGAACCAACAAGAGGTATCTGCCCCAGTGCATCCACGAGGCCCCGAATAGAGGCTATGGGCAGGCGATGGTATGGGGCGGCATCACCAGAGATCACAGAACAGCACTTGTTCATGTTCCTCTTGCTCTGACAGGAGCGAGGTATACAGCCACCATCCTCCAGCCTCACGCTATTCCGTTTTTAAATCAACACCCTGGATTCACTCTCCAGCACGACAACGCCCCATCCCATCGAGCTCAAGTGACCCAGCAGTTCCTGGTAGCCCAGCACATCAACGTCCTCACCCCCTGGCCTGCCGTCTCCCCAGACCTCAACCCTAGAGAGCACGTCTGGGACATCATTGGACGCGAAGTCGAAGCCATGGTCCCCCCACACCACAGAACCAGCACTAACTACTTCAAGCATTGACACAGGCATGGAACAACATTCCACAGCAGCAGTTGGCAACATTGATCAACTCGATGCGGCGCAGATGCACTGCTGTGAATAATGCCGCCGGAGGGCACACAAGGTACTAGTTTCAAGTGTGACTTGACCTTTACAGTTCAAAATGCGACGGACAAGGTAAGCTGCCAAGATTCTGCATCGTTTTAGTTGGGACTTATTTATGGACGAGGAGTCTGATTTTTTGTTTTCACCCTCCTCCACAAAATATGGGACTTCAGACCCCAGATTCGAGACAAAGAGGTTCCATTTGCGTGAACTTTGTTGAAAATAAACCCCAGGTTTGAACAACACACTTTTCACCTCCCCTTGTCACGTTGTCTTTTTGCTATGGGTTATGATTGAGGTGTATACTTACTTTTGATCGTGAGTATATATATATCAATGATACTATAAGTTTGTTATAAATATGTATTGCTTGTGCACTTAACAGTTTGTGGTGGTCCTACGCCACGCTCTGTATCCTGACGTATCTCCTCTCTCTGGATGGTTGGGTAAGATCCCTCTCCGGTTAAGATCCCATTTTTTCGTCTCCAATAGACCCGGATGTTAGCCAGAGAGACTTTGACTTTGCCTGCAGTCCTATTTCTTCGTTTCAGCTCAAGCCAAAACATCTATCGGATGTCAATGTCTATGCGAGTTGGTGTGTTCTTGTGTGTATATTTCTGCAAGCATAAGCTGGTGAGGTATAATTATTGGTTCCATTGCAGTATTAATTTTATGCATTCTGTGTAAATAATGCGGCGCTTTAGAGCACTTTTGTAGTGCTACATTTACATTACATTACATTACATTACATTACATTACATTACCTATCTCCTGATTTTATTCACCAGATCCCGCCTAACGGGTAGTTTCAGAAACGCACCAGATCCTCCTGATATTGTGGACTTCACCTTACACATGCTCCGCTGTAACTTCACAGAGCACAACCTCCGTTTTCTTTTAGGCATCGAATTCAGCAAGTCCATGACAGCGTTTCAGAGGTGCAAACAACGTCTCACTCCAGGAATGTCCCTACATGCTGATTGTGGCAAGCCACTCCAAGAAAGGTGAGGGAAGCTCTTGATCGAGACTGATGGGTATGGTATGTTTCCATATTTTTTTTTAATGAAATATAACATTAGTTTATTTAGCTCGGGTATGTGCAATACATACAAGCAGTGCTAGGACAAATTTCCTGAGAAATATAAATGTACGTGGCTATGCATTCTCACTAATAAACAAATCCAATTTCTATAGGGCATACACGAGAACCACCTTAATGATTTAAGTTAATTTATATTATTGTATGTATGGCAGGTTAGTAAATAAGTATTGTATGCATTTACAGTGTCAGTTATCTTCGTTAATTTTGACATACCTCTTACCAGTTTTACATTTGTAGTTTTCAATAGCTTCGCCTGCTTTACACTGTTGTTCTGCAAAAGCCGTATACGCTGTTCAATAAAGTGGGGGCAACAGAGAAGACTGATTTATCACTTAGATCTTTTATACGTAGATGACAAATCAATTGGAAGTGCAAACAGCAGAAGAGGAAGAGGCATAGACTCAAAAACCGTCAGAATCTTTCTTTCACTGTATTTTACAGAGCACCAGCACGATAGCTTCTATTTGGCGCCTTTTTAATAGTAAGACTAAATCACTGGGTAGAATTTTCCTATCAATTTTGCCCGTGGAGCGGCCGTTAGGCCTGTTCTTCTACGATTTTAAGACTGTCAAGAGATTTCTAAGGTGTGCTGTGTGCATACGGGATCTCATAATATTTCATTCTTATCAGGGAAGGCCAGACACGGGTTCTCATATTTCGAAAGCCAAAGTGTGACTTCCCTATGGGATTATCACTGTGACTAGTACTAGTATCATTGTCACAGAGCCACACTTCAGAACACACAGGATGACAACGGATCGAGATTTGCCATCAGCAACAAATTGTAGGATAACAAGTTTGTTAACAAAGATATCTAAAACATTAGCTTTTAAAATGCAGACAATAGTAGAATTAGGATCAAACGAAAAACAAAATGCTAGTCTACTTGATGATGAATCTAGCATGTGACCATCTTGACATCACCACCAAACTCATGCCTTGGATTTGGCTGTGCTCAGCATGACACAGAGGGGTAAAGTTCGAGTCTGGTCTGTTTCAAACGTCATTCCATAGACATTTTAGAAATGACGTGACGCCTTTCATGGTCCGATCATGATCTGATTATGACAAAATGAGTGCCAGGTTTGGTTCTTTGTGCTTTTGTAGTAAACAATACTAGTCTAATGCTTGGCTTTCACTGTTGATATATGGACCCACTTTTACTTGATTTAAAATACTCTGGCTGAACAAGATCTATATTCTGCCACCTTCGAGGTTTATGATCGATCATTCGACACTATATTCGGTTAGTCGATCGCGACACCGAACCCGGTTCAATCGATTATCATGATCGATCATGCACAGATTTGGTCAGAACTGACGATACAGATCAACCAATAATCCAGTCGCCTTCATCAGAATGGGTAATGGGGAGGGACGGAGGACAAGACGAGTGGAGATCTTATGTGACTTTGACCTTTTAACGTGAGACAAACAATTCACCAAGTGTCCTAAAACCATGTGTTTCGTTAATAATTAGCTAGGTGAAGACGTGGCTCTGAGACATGGCAAGATAGACATGATTAAAGGTTGTTCGTGGGGTTTTCCTGGACCAAGCTAGGCTGTACCACTAAGGCGATTTCTACTACCCATGAAGTCATTTGTAGCTAACCTGTCTATTCATCGTTTATTACAACCCATATTATTTAACAGTGATGAGACTGCCAATTCCTCCATATGAGGGTGGTTCAAAAAGTTCGTGGTATCACCCAGAAAACGCGCGTGTTTTGGCGGAGTGAGTATTTCACAATGTCCCTCAGAACACGATATCAGATTTCATTCCGATACAAATTTTCCTTTGCAAATAGTATGATTGTGAAAAGGACAGGCGTGTGCTCATTTTCAGAAAATTGCCCGATTTCACACCCTCTCAAGGGGCAGTAGCCGAATCTGTTCACCAATGCGGTGCTCATTCAGACTTCATGCACTTGCCCCTTCT
Organism: Ellobium chinense; assembly: GCA_033807755.1. Taxonomy (NCBI): domain Eukaryota; kingdom Metazoa; phylum Mollusca; class Gastropoda; order Ellobiida; family Ellobiidae; genus Ellobium; species Ellobium chinense. The sequence continues at coordinate 4,507,621 of JAWQUT010000006.1, forward strand.
TTGATTTTCATGGTTCCATCTGACTTTTATCGCTTGAAGAAACTGAAAGAACACCTGGCTAGAGACACCTATGAATACAGTGAAAGTACCCAATCTTTTTAAAAAAGCGCAGTCCTGCCTGATTTAATGTGTCATGATATAATTCGGTGAAACGCAATGAATGGCAAGGTTGAAGACCTCAGTGTGTCAAAATTCGGTTTTCAAAGAGTGGCCACGAACTTTTAAATCCATCCTCGTTTTTGTTTTTTTTTGTTGCTGTTGTTAGGAATGGTGAATAACAGGCCTAGATCTGCTACACGCTGATCATAATGATTATACCTAACCTCGGCGTGAAAGCCGTTTCCTTTGGATTTCAATAGTTCAAGAAGTGCCTGCAACTCATTATAAATTTTGATGCACATATACCTCACTAGACTAACTTTCCTTCTGCAAACAAGACTGTCAAGTCTGGGTAGTCTAGTGAATTGTCTGTTCTCTTTATTTACACATGAAGCTTTTTAAATGTCTCGAGATTCTCAGTCATGAAAATTTGCATTTGAATTACATGCTACGACATGAAAGACATAGAGACTAAAAGTGGGAAGCACTCATCCGTGTAGATGCGCCGACGTTAAACTTTTAAAATCATTAGCAACTAGTGAACATTACATTTACCTCTTACAATCTCCAGATGTGAACAAAGGTCTACGGCTGTGGCAAAAATTCTTCGCCTCAAGATGTGGGAGATTGACATGATCCTGTCACGTGACCCGGAGGTGAAGGTCATTCATCTGGTCAGAGATCCTCGCGGGATAGCCCAGTCTAGAGAACGAGTGCATTATTATTTCAAAGCCATCAGTTTCTGTCAACGGTTCAACCTAGACGCAAACTTGAGCGCCACTGTTCAGTCCAAGTTTCCAGGTAGTTTGAATTGAAATCTCCATTCACACATTGAACCTGCAAGAAGAGGGGCAATAGAGGGAAACAAAAGGGAACAATGAAATGATGGTCACGAAGGCTACGGAGTTGTATCTTGGTCATTGTCGTCGTAGTTGATCTGGATGTTGTGTGTGGAACTAAAATGAATTTTAAGGACTTGAATATGAATATAAACTCTTCAAATATACATTGTTTGCATTGTGTTTTGAGATAACCGTGCATCAGAAGTGCTTTATACCCAGTCAGCAGGTGAAGGCGTTTAGTGCTTAAATGCAGGTCAAAAGGTCAATTTTGGCAAAAAATGGAGACATCTAGTTGTTGCTCTCAGCCCTTGAAATGCATTTTTCTTAACTGATGGGGAAATCGATGGTGATGGTGGTGGTGGGTGGTGGTAGTGATGGGTGGTGATGGTGCACTCTCTATCAAAGAGGAGACCATTAAATACACTTATTACAACACACAGGGGACACTCTGAACTGTTTGATATTAAATTAAGAGGATTTGATCCATAAGGATTGAACAAACAAGTCTATCTCTTTATGACATATAAGATTGTTGATGTTAACGCTTGCCACGCATAAGCCCTAATAAGCTTGTTCGGCCAGTGCGAAATCCGAATAAAATAACCGGTTAACCTGATACAATCAACAATTGGTTATTCGGATCGCGAGTTGAAATGGTGACTTGGGAAGTCACCATTTTTTAAAAAATTTAATTTATAGTTCTTTCTAATTCGTTTGTGGAAACGATTTTCGGACAAACCGATGAGTGCAAAATGATCTCATGTCAAGTTCTCAGAAAACGGGAGCCGGATCTTATCTACGGATAGGCATTGATGATGTACTTTTACTTGTCACACTGGCTCATCCCTGAGAACCGATTTATGATAAGAATAACCACTTGAAAGGCGAGCTAACAGAAGCCAGTTAAACGGATTTTTGGAAACGGGTGTATTCATTTATCCGAAGAATCTTATCCTTGCTAATGTTTGTTTGGTCGTCACATTACTGTTTTCTGTCTGTCCCTACAGGTCGACTTTTGACAGTCCGATACGAAGATCTAGCCAAGCATCCTGTAGAGATCTCCAAAATACTGTATAGTTTTGCAGGCATTCCTTGGTCGGACAATGTTACAGAACAGCTGGTCAGCATAACATCTCCTTCAGAGAAAGAGGGTCCCATTGCGGAGCATGTCTTTAGTACCAAGAGAAAAAATTCATCGTTGACAGCTTTCAGCTGGAGGTCTAATTCCGTGCTGACGTTATCTTCAATCTTAGCGATACAGAATCTGTGCAAGGAGGCGATGAACTTGTATGGATACATTAGCTTCAAAACTGTTGATGAGATGAACAATGTACAAGTCTCATCCATAACGCAAGATTATTCCAGAGCATTTAACAAGGCTCAGGTTCTATGACAGTTATGGCAGCAGTGTACAAATGTGAGTGAGTGAGTGAGTGTGTGTGTGTGTGTGTGTGTGTGTGTGCGTGCGTGCGTGCGTGCGTGCGTGTGTGTGTGTGTGTGTGTGTGTGTGTGTGTGTGTGTGTGTGTGTGTGTGTATATGTGTGTGTGTGTGTGTGTGTGTGTGCATTTGTGTGTAGGAGAATATGTATAGGTGTATACACATTGGGATGTACCATATGGTGTAGAAAAGGAGATAGAAAGTGAGAGACGTGGGAGAGGCGGGAGAAACGTTAATGACAGGAAATAGAATGTGTGTCAAAGAAAGCCTAACAGTAATGTTGGATTTCTTAGATTCTACTTTCTCAAACATATTTACTAGCAAAATGTTTTAATGTGCACGGTTCACCTAAGCCCATCTTGAACAGCAGCTCTTTCATGAACCCGTTCTAGTTAAATGTCTAGCAATATATACCTCCAGTTTCAGATTCAGTTTATTTCCTTTAGGTCAATAACCAATAAGACAGGTAGACAGACAGGCAGACAGGCAGGCAGACATGCATGCAGGCAGGCAGGCAAGCAAGCAGGCAAGCCTCAACTATAAATTTTTCAATCACATCACTCTGCTGAGCCATGCTTTTTTATAGCCATTGTCTTTGCCAGAAGTGTTCTCTGCCAGTTTGTTTTGTTTAAATTTGTTTGCTTCTTCTTTTCGTTTGTATTGTTTGTTTGTTAGCCTCGGCATTAAGTACTCATTTCATAAATATACCTCGATACCAAGTCCAAATCTCACATGTACAGATTTATTATAATTATATCATTTCATTATTTAGGTGGATCTCGATGATAATTACGCCTCAATGATAAGTATACTTTTTTCATGCACCAAGGTATACTTATTATCGAGGTTCCGCTGTAGCTCAGTATTTGAGTTAGGCACAAGTTATAAGTAGTGAGGACGTGAGACTGCCACATTTAATAAAATGACAGCGGCTTAATAATATTTTGTTGTTGTTGCATGGTAACCATCAATTACTTTCTGTCTGTATGTCTGGATATGTTCACATTGTGTTTTCATGGATGTCAGCGTTACCAGACAATTTTTATTATCGTACGTGCGGTATTATGCTCTTTATTGCAATTAAGTTTCTATGGATAATAAAGTTATTTTTATCTAATTCTATTTTACCTCTTTGATTTTGACATTTTGACTGATCATTGCCAGACTTGCCCATATATATAAGTCTGTAAGTTAAGAAAAGACGAGGACACCCTTAAGTCAGTATGTCAGTGCATTATTATGAGGTAATTTAATAGCCGGCACTGAGATACATCTTGTCAAAAGTTCTTAAAATGGAGTCATGCCCTCCTTGCTCTAGTTTTGCGATCTGAAATGGTGTCAAGGCTGACTTAGCCAGTTTAATGTTTAACATGGGTAAACCAAAGCATCCAAATTCTGTGTTTGTAGTTAATCTTAGCGTTGAAAAATTTCGCTGCTAAGAGCATAGATTCTACATTCTTAAACACAATGTTGGAACAATATTCTTACGTGTACGGTTCACCTGAGCCTGTCTTAGTTAACAGCTCTCTCATGAACCCGCTAATAAAAGATGCACGGCTTAACTGTATGGCACCTCAGCTACATATATTTTGAAACACACAGAACAGCAAAAGCTGTGGTTTCGAACCCTTTCAGTTCCTTCCAAATTTTAACAACAACAGTAACAACAACAACAACAATAACAAAAACGAAAACATTATCAACAACCGAAGGGCACAGGGATCAAGACCTAGGTGTGTTTGCGGATTTTTGTTGTTCTAATGCCCCGCTGTTGTTTCGTTCTCTGCAATAGTTTCCCATTTGATCTGAAGACAATGGAGACAGTATCAATATATTCAGAACATGCCTTCCCCGGTCTGTCGTCATTTTGGACAAGCTGTGTCTACTCCTGCGCAGCTGTAGGCCCGTTTATGCCATGTTAAAACAAGCAGTCTGATCACAGACACAGGTGCATCTTTACATTTTATAGCTTTCAGAAATGATAGGCCTATGTTCTTTTCCTTCAAAAAAACAAAAAAGAACTTAGGCAATGTAAGTACACTGTTTATAGCGTTGTACTGGGAGGTTGCTCGTATTATCAAGAGTCTCTTAGGTGTAGGAAAGACAGATAATTTAAACTTGTATTATACTTTATTTGAAGGGTAGCTTATACAGCAGGGGGAGGGGGGGGGGTCTTCATAAAAGTGTGCATGTACTTTTCTCATCGTACAAAAGAAGAAAAAAAATGAGATGCAGCACGCAGATTCATTGAACTTATCCCTGAGGACGGCGCTGAATGTGTGCCAACAGAAGTGTGTATTTACTGGGCTCAGACTGTTGGTCGGAAGTAAACTTTCAGAAGGAAGTCTTTGGTGAAAAAGGCAAAAACCACACGATAGACGAAGAGTCTTACATGAGGCCTACTTATTAGCTCAACTGGTACGTCACAAATGCTCATGTCTTTGTCTTTTATTACTTTCCTTTACCCGTCAAGGGACGAAGACTGACAATTTTTATGAGGTAATCAGAGCTGAAAAGACATTGACAATGACTCTTTTCTTTGCAGTCCATTTACAAAGAGATATGCAATGTATGAATGTTTACATTATCAGTGACAGTAAAGATGAAAGACCAAAAGGCATAAATTTACAGTGATAAATTGCATGCTTGCAGTTCTCACATAGCCTAAACATTTTCATTATAATTGATACAGATATTGCTAATTCTGTGATTTCTTAAAAGTTTGTGATGTCAAAGAGCTATTCAGTTTCTTAAGAAATTTGGACGGTTGTAGACTTACGGTTTTATTTCGGGTTTTTTGTTTTCATCTGGCTGCTGGATGAGGACCAGCAATAAAGAAGAAATGTCATCACCATTCACCACCTCATCCCGGCACAAACCAAATTTTCTTTCTTCAAATCTGATCTGGCATATGGTTTAGAGGGTTTAAATTTTGTTAAGCTAATGGCTACCTGTTTCGGCAGATTATCTAAATAGAATTCTAGCTCAGGTCAAGGTTTTATGGCCTTATAGAGACCTGTAGAAACGAGCTTCATCTTTATGTTCAGTTTCAGCTTCCCAGCTTTGTATACTGTATATTAAACCTCATGACGCACGTTGAGCATTGAAATTTATGAAATAATCTGCCTCATCTAATCACCCCGCATGCTAAAATGTCAAAGGGTTGCTTTTTACGAAAGTTAGCCGTTTGGCTTTAAATGTATTGTTTTTGAATAAGCGATTCATGCATTACATGGGAAAGAGATGACATAGTGGTATCAGGAAGACTTACGTTGATTAAAAAAAAATAAAAACAGCAATCATTTTTTGGTGATAAGATGGCCAATACTGCATATCGTTTACACCGTCCTGGGCGTCTGATTTTCACTAATATCATTTTTTCACGTCGATACTTGAATGTGCGGTTACTCTCTGTCTGATAAAAAGGGACCATAATTCCTAGACCTAGCGACATGATTACTTATTGCTGTATTGTTCAGTTTTTCATTATTTAGAATTTAAACACCTGTTAAACAAGATCTAATGATGTTCTCTCACTCATACAAAAGTTTGAAGATCTGTTCACATGTAAAATACCCTTTTCTCGCGACCCAGCCCACCCAATTCCCTATTCTACGCATAACCAGGGGCAGACATTGCTTATGAACCAAAAAGCCTCATGCTTATACATGCTGATGTTATGTTCTGAACTGGAACGAACTGAGGACGGACCTGATTTGGAACAAAAGACTGTGGTCCGACGGTCTCTTTCGGTGTGTTGTTGCGGAGGTCACGCTTCTCTAAGAACATCTCAAATTGTTATCAGTGGTTTTTTGATCAAAACGATGCTGCGCCTCTGTGACAAAAAGGCACATTATAAACAAAAGAAACTATATATGGGTTTTTTTGTCATAAGATGGCAGCAAAAGTGTCCAAAGGTTTATTTTTCTCTGGGTCCATTCGATCCTCCCGGCATTCCAGCCATACGGAACCTCAACTTTTCTGAAAGTGTCAAAGAAAGCAGCTGTAGCAGTGATGGTTTTGTTGCTCTCTGCATTCTACAATACGTATTGATCCGAGGTATTGTGAAAAACTCTTTTCGAATTCAGATGGTAAACTGTGGAAGGAAAAGTTCAAATAACACTTTCATTCTCTGGGATCTTTGTTTACGACGCCCTAAATGGGAGTTGTCAGGTCGATAAATCAATGTAGCATGACTGGAGACAAGAACGTCTGTTTATCGCAGACCTGCACGTTGATCTAGATCGGATTAAATTTTAAAAATTGGATTTTCATCCTGTGCAATCGCACCAAAGGCCTTTTTATAACCCCAGTCAGTCTGGTCGTCATGGGACATCAGTGTTGTTGGTACATCGTCCTTGCTTAGATCACCAATGCCACCAGGATCCTGAGATGTTACTATTTTCTTCACCTGCTTCTTTCTCAGTCAGGATTAATCCACTGTCACCACGAACAAGACCATCTTCTACCACCTTATCCTCCTTCCCTCCACCTCCTCTATCTTCTTCTCTTCCTTCTTATTTTTATTTCTTATTCATTCCTCTCCATCTCACGGAGCATACACTTGTTAACCGGTCATTAATGTTTAATGAATCTGCTGAAAAGTACATGAAGTACATTGGGTTAATCGTATTATGAAATTCCCCTATCGTACCTATAGCCCCTGTAATCAATAAAACACTGAACAGATTTATAAAGTGTCTTAGTAGTCTTGTCTCTTTCTTTCTCTAACATCCTGAAAGAGACCGAGAGAAGTTTGCTGACGAGGCGGGATGAAGGAACTCTACCCGTTCTCTCAGTTATCTTCTCAAACGAAAATTCAAACGTGATCGTTAAAACACTTATGATCTTCCAAATCTAAATGGTCTCGTTTTGAAGTTAAGCTATAAAATGCGAGGTGAATGAAGAGGGTTGTGAATAGATTGAGAATTATGAGATGAAACTTTAGCTTCAGAATCTTGCTTGAATAACTTCACAGCAGCACTGAATGGGTGGCAAGATTTCTCTCAGGTAAATAGATGCATGTAAGAGAGAAATAAATTTTGCCATTAGATCATTCGAAAGGCTGAATGTGAAAACAGTCTTGACCACCTCGTGACCTTGGACAAGACCTGGATTCACCATCAGGGCTCAGCACCTACAGCTTCACTTACCCAGTCAAACTAAAACTCATTCCCTTTGTTGGTAAAGCCATGTTTTGTTGTTTTCTGGGATGTCGTGAAGGCGTGGCCAACCAATTCAGGGAGAATATTATGCTATTCTCATCGTGAAATTACGAAACGTTATGACCAGAAAGAAGGATTTGAGACAATCTGAATAACTTCCTCCTTAGAAAATAAATTCACGGCAATTTAATTTTATAGGTGGGGCTTGTCGCGGTCACGATCGGATGGCGCAGCTTTATGCAATTCACTTTAAAACACAATCATCGACAGCTTAAGAAAGGGGNGGGGGGGAGTCATTTTAGCAGTTTCAGGCACTGAAGAGGATTCTACATTCTTTACACAATGGGCGCCAAAATTACAATTTTTAAAAAATAGTACCAACAAGTGGGAGGAGAATCCTCCACACTGCGTTTAGAAATAATCTTTAAAAACTTTGTTGTAATCCTTGCAGTAAATCATAGGCTTGAGGGCAACATCCTACTATTATTGACATTGCCATGCCTATTACATTGTTTTGGAAATTCTTGCAAAACTCGTTGGTCTGGTGTTTACTCTCTCTCTCCCTCCTTCTCTCTCTCTCTCTCTTCACTCCATGTCTCTCTGTCTTTCTGTCTTTCTCTGTCTCTCTGTCTCTCTATCACTCTGTCTGTCTGACTGTCTGTCTGTCTGTCTGCCTGTCTGTCTCTCTCTCTTTCTCGCTCTCTCTCTCTCTCTCTCTCTCTCTCTCTCTCTCTCTCTCTCTCNCTCTCTCTCTCTCTCTCTCTCTCTCTCTCTCTCTTTCTCTCTCTGCGTGCGTGCCTGTGCTTAAAAACTCCATAATCATAAGTAATGCTTGTACAAGAAAATTCTGTGAGTTTGAAGATGAGCTATAGACTAGATCAAAACTACAGTTAATACTAAAATTGTGCTGCAGAAAACAAAGCCGATGTGAATAATTTCACATAGTCTAAGATGTAAATGCGTGCGCTTCAATTTTGTTCAATCTCATAATAAATCTTGTGTCCCGAAATAGGTTAGGGGTTTTAGATCAGAGACGTGAAAATCACATGGTGCAAAACTGCACATGAAACAAAGATTTTAGGCTGCCTTTCAGTTCAGGCGCTGATTGAATGGACAGACCAAATTATAGTATAAGACCATTACCATCTAGCCATCTAAGTTAGTTGTTTCGTTTCTACTCCATCCTTTCAGTTTGGCCAAGGTGGTCATATGATCAAGTCACATGATCAAACAAATGGCAGCGTCGTTGATGAGTGTGAAAAAATGGATCCAGCACAACTAGAAAATCCATTGTCAGATGACAGGAACATTGAAATCGAAAACGCGCTTGATCAACACTATAAATACCTTGAGGATCCATCATCCTTTAAGGTTTACAAAAGGAGATGGTTTTTTCTCTTTGTTGTCGTCGTAGTCAACTTTACAAATGCTCTGGTGAGTTGGATACTTCGCTCGCCGAGAATCGAGAGCTTTCTCTCTTGTTATAGACTATAAATGTTGATCTAACCAATATTCTAATTCTAATCTAGTCTAGGTTTTTTTTCCAAGTTAATTTTCATTAGTCTATATCACTTGGAGAGACAGTCTGCCCACCGTCTCAAGGAACAGAACTGCTAGTGTTGGCCTTGATGCGATTGTGATTACAGATTTTAAAATGACCAATTTTATTGGTCCTATTCTTAGATTAATCCCGGCTTTTCATACAATACATCCATGTACTGTAACTTATTCTTAAATACAGACTACATCTCTGTAATGAAATGTATTGATGGACAGTTGTCTGTTGTGGTACTAACTAGTCTGCAGCTGTGGAAGTCTTATACATAGACTATATAGTCTATATGGCTGGAAAAAAAAACAAAACCAAAAAACATGTTTTCATACCTTGTCTTCCACAAAAATTGAGGAGAAAAGAACATGCTATAAAAACACCATACACAAACCGTCATGTAAAATCCAGCTGCTGTAATTCACATGACATACTGGGCTATCTCAATCCTTTCATAATTTTGGTAAAGGAGATTCAAAGATAATTATATACAAATGGGGAATACTCTTGATGTGGCTTCGAGGCTAGTTATATGATAGTTATATTCTACACCCAGCAGACTGGCAGACTGAGGGAGAAATGGCCTTGCCTGCAACTTTAGTTGTGTTGGGTATTACATGATGTGCAGCATGAATGGATTCCAGAAAGCCGTACAAATATTAATGTCAAAAGCTTATCTGCAGGTAGATGAAGTCATTGAATGAATGATTGCAAACTGGAAAATACTAAGTAGCAGCAAATTCTTTTTTACTATGAATAATATTATATTCAATTAAAGCAAAACCAAATGCTATAGTGAGTGGTTATATTTGAATTCCTCGGGAAGCGTACAGTATTCCCAATCAGTGATCCAGTGCCATAACCTATGGCCACGTCGACACAGTGTGTTCCTAAATTAAAGGCATACTGTGGAGTAGACATGATACCTCATTCCATTTAGAGTCTTTTAGAGGAGTATTATATTAATTATCCTCAATTTTCTTGCAACTATAAGGGAAGCTATGACTCGGTAGATACACTGTAATTACACCACTGCTATTCTCATGCTGAATTTATTTCATCATGGTAGTAAGAACATAAAGACAGCACTGGCAACACTATGACAATTCTAAATATGTTTTGTCACAATTTGCATGCAGGCAATAGCCAGGTTAACAGTAAATATATCTTTCTATAGATTGAGACTGCCTTATACTTAAAATTTTCGTAACATAATAATGCTTTCATTCACTTCTTTTTTTCTACAGATATGGATTATGTTTTCACCTGTCACAGACAAAACTTCAAAATATTACGGTATTTCCTTCATGGAAGTGAACTGGCTGTCACTGGTGTATCTTATTGCATCAATTCCATGTGGGTTCGTTGCTTCTTGGATGCTCGACACACTGGGACTTCGCGCCAGTGTATGTTCTATGTTTGATCTTGTTAAATGTTAGGAGTTGTAATTTGGTATCACTGTTTTCAGTGAAAGAGAGTAAACAGATATTATGACATTGATTAGCATTTCTTAAAAGAAGCATCATGTATTTAAGTGTAGTTTTTGTAGGGCATTACACAAGAAATACTGTGATATATAACCAGTTGTGGCACTCCTGACTGCTTTTTTTTGTGTTACTTTCTATTTCCAGGTCATCGTTGCAGCATGGTTGAATCTGATAGGATCAGCACTGCGTAACCTTACAGAGTTTGACTTTATGCCATCCAGTGCTCGCTTTCCTGTTTTGGTTACTGGTCAGGTTGTTGCAGCATGTGGCCAGTGCTTTATCATGTTTACACCAGCCAAAGTAGCAGCTCTGTGGTTTGCTGATAATCAGCGTGCCTTAGCCACAACTTTTGCTAGCCTGTGTAAGACTTATTACATTTTGTAAGACTACTGTTTGTCTTTGAATCCTGAAAGCAGAAAAAGTAATTTAGGTGAAGATGAATCTAGCTGGTTCATCTAGCATCATAGAGTTATTATTAGCTGAGTCATCATTGTTGTGTTATTTATTTTGGCTTTGCCACAGCAATGGCTTTAGAAATAGTCGAAATGATTCAAAATATTCAATTACAGATTTTGTCTTCCATTACTTCTTTGATTTGCTTCATTTCAAAATATCTTATTTAATCTTGAAAAATAGTTATTAATAATTAAATAGATACTGAAGGACCCTACACTACTCTAAAATTTATAAAAGTTTGAAATTAGAGTTCTTTTCTCAAAACTGTCTTTTCGTGATATGATGATATGCATTTTTCTACGCAGCCATCAGTAATACAAGAGGCTTATGTCAACCAGGGCAAAATATAATTTGATATTTTTTCTTAACATTTCAGCTAACGCTCTTGGCATTCTTGCTGCTAATGTTTTATCCCCTGTCATTGTGAAAAGTGAAGGTGATATCCCAATTATGGTATGTAATAATATAAACCTCAGCATCTGTTACCTATATAAACCGAGCAGCGTCTGTTACCTATATGATGGTGTCAGATTTTTTGTCCATGTAGACTAATCTGAACATACACTGAAATACATCGGCAGTAGAGAATAGTCCCCACCTGCATCGAATTCACAGATTATTGTAATTACTTAGATGGTAGATATAGATTGCATACATTATTATTTAGGTTCAAAGAAGATGGATTGTTAATTTAGTACTGACAATATGCTCTGTAGAGTTTCAGAGCTGAATGGTTTTAAGACACTGGACTCAAGAGTCATGGATTTGATTCCTGCCATGGTCATGTGCTAAATGCTTTGGGGAAGCATTTCATTTACATCTTTCACAGTCTATCTCTCTGTCAAATGGATACCTGGTTATGGGCATTGAAAGTTGTGATTACCAGTGATTAGTGCCTGTAAATGTATGTTCCTTAAAGAATTCAGAAAGCTTCTGAGTGAATTGTATTCTGAGGTAGTAAAAGGCTTGAAGTCATATGAATGGGCATTAGCCAGGCTGTAAACATTATAATTAACCTCATCATTATTATTCTTATGATTAGTACAGAAGGAAGAATTTCAAAACGTGATGTTGAATCTAAGAATATTAATTATCTCAAATGAATGTTCACAGCTACGGATATGCAGTGGTGCAAGCCTCTTTGGTGTGCTGTTGTCTACATTTGGTGTCTGCAGTTCTGTCCCCCCTACACCACCAAGCCCAAGTGCAGCATCACAGTCAGAGCCCTTTTTCATCGGCATCAAGAAGGTAGATGTCTTTGTAGAATGTTCCATAGTAGACAGCCTTTCTCTGGCATGCATGACTCACTGGCTGGTCCTCTGCTAGAACGGGCTAGATAACCTCGGACATAATGACAAAGATGACAAAAGAAACACAAAAAAGGACAAATATACTGACAAGGCGGAAAGTTTCTCAAATGGAGATCTGTCATTCATCAGTAAACACCTCAAATATGAACAACCAGAATATTGTAACAAGAGTGAGAATATACTTAGTTTATATTTGTCCTCTGGTCCACAAGAAAAGATAAGAGAGGATGAATGCAGTGATTCCCAGGCAAAGTAGATTCTGGATGGACTGTTAAATAAGCCAGTAAACTGAATTTCATACGTGTTAATAGCGAAACGCACAAAGAATAATAAGTTGAGTTTATGTTTTTATGGAGAAATTGAATTAAGGGAAAATAAGAAATGTTGCCTGATTTTTGCTGCTGAGAACTGAAGTTGTAAGAGTGTAGACATGCCCAAATACATTGATGACCATCTGGTCTACAGTCATAGATTAGGCCTGACTGTTTTTCATTTTAGGCATTATTGTCTTCTTAGTTAGATTTGACAGCTGAACATTATATATATTTCTGATTTTTTAGTTACGCAAGAATTTTGCATTCTGGATGCTGGCTCTGGCAATGGGAGGAGGACTGGCTTTGTTCTCAGCATACACAACCTTTCTAGAACAGATACTGTGCCCTCAGAATTATACTAACGTGAGTAGGAAAGCAAGGCATGGTACAGATAAACTGTGAAGCATACTTAATATGGATATTCTTTGTAAGTAAACATGGCCACCAAGAACAACATTATGGTCCCAATTTTTCTTCTCTGTGTGTCTAGTATTTATCTTTGGCTAATATGTACACATTTATATGTATAAGCACTTAATAACTACAGCTTTTTCATCTTGCCCTCCTCTGTAAGATGTCAACTTACACTATGGGCGATTGCCCAGGAGGTCAATAGTTTCAAAGTGCAGCAGATCACAGCAACCTAAGTAAACAGTACAGACTTGCTGCTTCACAAGGCACACGCAGGGGTTCTAGGACTTGACCAGTTAACGAAGCCACATGACGTCATTGCATTTCAGAATCCTTCATTCCCCTACCCTCTGTGCCCTCAGCTACTAGACATCGCGGCACCTCTCGTGTAGATATAGCACAAAGAGAAGGAGGAGGCCAACTTTTACTTTCTGGCTGCAGTTATACTGTTATTCCACTACTGGCCACTACTGGTTTAGTTCCCATTTGTGTTAAAGGTTCTTATTTCCAGTTTTCCTCTTCATAAGAGTGCATGTTTGATAAATAAGTATTTCTGTTGATACGTATATTTATGGTCGGTCTCAAGGTTTACGCATTATCCATGCTCTACTATATTTAGATGTTTTATGATTCAGCATTTATTATGTATGTATTAAGCTATATATCAAAATCATTGTTCATCACAGCTGGTATTTGGTATCCATGGTACTCTTTTGAAATCAGTTTTAAGTAAATTGTTTCATTACTTAGTTGCTAGCTGGTAATATGGCTTTACATCTGTCTTATCATTAAGAATGAAGCAATGTCGTTGGGTTTCCATTTATGCCACACATTGTGTGTTTCTCTTTTTTTTGTCTCAAAACAGACTTTTGCAGGACTGTGTGGAGCCCTAATGATAGCACTAGGAGCTGTTGGTGCACTCATAGTCGGGGTGATCGCTGATAAGACTCGCAAATTTTCAGAAGTCACTAAAATTGGGTTCTGCGTCAGCACATTGTTTGGCATTGCATTTGTGCAGGTAAGCTTGATAATGTTAAAACATCACAGCATTATAAAATATGATATGAAGATGATACTATAGAAGTGTGTATTTTTGTTAGGATTTAAATTTCACATGCCCTGATGGCTTTCTTATCTGTGTATGAGGGCAACAATTCTGTTTCGCACTGATAGAAAAATGTAGGACATGATAAAAAAGATAATGAGAGGTAGCAACTAGAAATAACCATATTTGTCTTTCCCTTGCAATTAACGTCACTTGTAATTTCGTAATAGGGTGGCCCTTTGAAAATTTTTAATGGTACAGTTTTTCATGGGAAGTAAGTTTTGCGAGTCAAGTTCAATTCATTAAATTCAAATCGTAGATCCTTGTGAAAATATACACTTATACAGTAATCAGCATACATAATGTGTGCCTACATATTCCATAAACGTATTTGCAAATTTCTTTATTCCCAGATAGATCTTAAGTCTCAACATCTTACACTCTGTCAGTCATCATTTCGGGTCCACATTTTGTCATGCCAGCTGGCTCAGCCCTGTATGATCCCCAGGACTGGTCTGAAGCTATCCAACCCAATTTATTGGGCTTCTCTTTGTATTGTATCTCTGTATGTCAATTGAAGTGACGTCTCCTTCATTTTTTTTTGCCCAATTTCACAGGATAAGACTTTTTTTTGCAATCGTAATTATCTCTGAAATGACCTCTCCTGTTTTGTTTTTTCTGTTGTTTTTTTTTTTTTTGCCTGATTTCATATGATAAAATTATTGTTTGCAATTATAATCATCCCTTCAAAGTCCCACGGGATGATAAATAGAGCCAGTAACCAGTAAGCGTACCACATGGCAACAGATTTTTATCATTGTATACAGATTTCACAGCAAAAGGATTCAGAGAGGTTATTTTGATTACAAACACAAGTCTTATTGAAATAGATTTGAAGAACATAGCCTCTATATGTAAAGGCTCTAGGCATCCATCATAGTGCATGCACTCCTCCTCAATCTTACTTTAAAAGTTAAAGCTTTCCATGACTGGTTAGCAGTAAGTTGAAAAGACATGGTCACCTAGAGACTTATCACATTAAACTCTCATGTCATAAAGTTTATAAAACATCTTTGTTTGCTGGAATATCTGTGACTTATGAAAAGATGAGAGCAAAATGGTATGAAAGATCAAGATTGCCCAAAATTCCCTAAAAATGATTCTATTCTAGGCCATTTCAAAATAAGATTATGATATACTACATACATGCTTATGTTGCTTTCTCAGCATTCATCATGAAATCTGCTGTGTAGATTTACCATCATCTGTGCTTGTTTATGCAAGTCTAGAGTCTCTAATAAAGTACAACTTGAAAACTGATTTTAGGAATTGCTACTGTTAAGCAAGGGCTGTCCTCCTTGCATAATGAATTTATTCATGTTCACTTGGCATTTTTACTTTCATTGTTGATTTACAGTATGTGGGACACTATGGATTTGCCAGACACAGAGGCAGATTAGTTCGTTTTGCATTAAAATTTCATTTTGTTTCAAGGAATTGTTGTGAAATGCTTCAACTACCTTCTCTTCAGCTTGCAAGGTACAGAGGATTAGAGATTCCAGTTGCAGCAAGCATTGGATTGTTTGGGTGCTTTGGCTTTGCTATATATCCCACATCTTTGGAATTGGCTGTAGAAGTGACCTATCCAGTTGCTGAAGCTACGAGCACTGGCCTTATTTTTCTGTCTGGGTAAGTAATTTTTGATAATGAGATGAAACTACACTCACGGTCTGGTTTTTAGTGTTCTCTGAATTTGCTTGGCAGGATAGAGCAAATAATAAGGAGCTGTGACTATCTCAAGCCTGGAAAGATTGTGAATAAAACATTTCTTTTCTCTATCCACATATTCAAAAAATGACCATATGGTTGTATGAGAAGGTGCCACTTCAGTACTTATAATCTAGGAGGAAATGCGTGTCACCTGAAGTTCTCCTTTTTACAGACCTTTATGTATATTATCTTCCTATAGCAGAAGAGTTGCTTATCTGTCTGGCAAGGCGATTTGTTGTGCTTAAAAGACCAAAATGATGCGGATGACTTGAATCCTTCAGGGCCACTTTATCTTGTTCAAATTTGCTTGACTTTTGAGGAATGTGCAAAGACTCATATAAAGAAATAAATTTGTCATTGAAAGGTTTGTTACAGGGAAACATGATTTTGACTTACATGTGTTCAAGGTGTCATGCTCAATTGTAGTTTGTAGCTTATGTTTTGAAGGCATGCATGAATGGTTGCATCAGTAGGAAAATCAGTTACTCCTGGCATCCTAACCCAGAATCAGTAGTGACTACCATGCATT
Source organism: Ellobium chinense (assembly GCA_033807755.1). Classification (NCBI taxonomy): domain Eukaryota; kingdom Metazoa; phylum Mollusca; class Gastropoda; order Ellobiida; family Ellobiidae; genus Ellobium; species Ellobium chinense. Next base: position 4,524,036 of record JAWQUT010000006.1, read on the forward strand.
TTCATGGCGTATTAAAATATTATTATTTGATTTCTCATCTCCCCTTCTAGTCAGATACAGGGCATAGTTTTAATGATGGTTGCTCAGTACACAGCACAGCCACTCTCAGCCCATGCTGCATCTCTACCTCAGGCATGTCCAAGTGATGGAGAGTTTGATCCACAGGACTGGACAAGTGAGTGACATTACACAAACATATCATTGCCATGGCATAGTTGCCTTGTATCTGCATTCTTGTTTAAACATTTTTGCATGTTTTCATGTAGTTTTTACAGAAGAGCATATGTTAAGATCTTAAGGTTGCATGCCATTTAGTTTTGCACATATTCTACCACTATTACTTGTGTGGCCATACAATAAAGGGTGATATTTTACCCGCTGTTTTGTAAATTTTGAAAATTGTTAGTTACCAGATAAGACAGTGATATATAAGTATGTGATTTTACCACGTATGTGATTAATCATGGTGAAATGGTTTTAGTTATGGCTTCTTATTTGTGGTGACCTCAACACCAAACCCTCTTTAAATTCAGTAGTTACCAGACTTCTTCTTTCTGCCTTTCCCTGGCCTGTTGTTTGAAAATTCTGTATTTTACCAGTCATGGACATCTTTGTGTCCTCATATTATACTGGTAAGTTACGTCTGTATACACTCCATTGAGGGTTGATGTTTCAAATGGATGGAAAAAAAGCCAAATTATTATTCAACTACCACCCCCACAATCATTTAATAGTCCTCTTGCTATCATCATCACACATTATTGTAAGTTACATATCATGGCTTTGCCAGTCTGTTCTTGATTTGCCATGAAATCCTTGCATGATGTATCTGAAGTTTTGCACCTGTATGACTTTCAGTATACTTACATGATAATTTGCCATCCAGCATAATCCAATCTGGGGCATGTACTCAAATAAGAACACATTTACAATAGTGCAATATTAGCACCACTGTGAAACATTTTGCAAATCCTGATATTTATGACTGTGACAAAATGTCCCTAATATTGATCTGAAAAACTGCTATTGCAAGGCATGTTTAGGTCCCTTAATGACATAATTTGCAGATTATACCGTGGTCTTTCTCTCACTTGGAATAAGTTGACTCCTGCACAGAGTGCCACCACCTTGACATGCCTCATGGCTAGATAAAAAAAATGTATTAACCAGTTGTAACATATTATATGAATCCCTCCTAATGAAAGGTTTTGGTTGTCACAGTAAGATGGTGAAACTGTATATCCCTTGCCAGTCTTCCCTATCATGGGTAATGCAAACTATGCTTAGTAAGAAACATTTCGCAGGTCCATCAATTTTGTATCACAGTCAAGCATGATAACTCAAATTGCTCCAGACCACCTCATCTTGTTCAAGTTTACTGAATTTCGAGGAGTGGGTGAATCTTGAGTATAAGAAAATATATTCAGATCTGGAAGGTTTGTTGAGGGAAATGATTTTCAGCATGGATTGTTTGAGGTATTCATGCTCCACTGTAATATGTTTGAACCTATATATCCAGTCATTGTAATCATCTTCTTTTCTCCTCAGTACCCAATCTTATAGGCAACGCAATGAGTGTGATCTACACCCTTGTGATCGTCGTTCTCTTTAAAGCAGACTACCGGCGGATGAGAATAGAAAATAGAGTGAAAGCCGCAAACACATTACAAGGGAGTGTAAGATCATAAACTAGTCTGTGATATATGAGAATCATAATATTCAGAAAAGATGAAGCTTTGCTCAGAAGTCATTATGGTTGTGGCTATTAAGCAGTGTATCTATTGTGTCCTCCTTGATAGCCTTAAAGAATTATGTAAGAGGCTGAGACCACTTGGTGCTTTCTGTTGCCCAGAAGTTACTTAGTCCATCTTTTTTGTTGTCACTGCTATGGAAGGAGTAAGGGATGCATCAGTGAATTTTCCCTTTCAGCTACAGGTATAGACTGTCACATTTGTTACAAAAGTCAATTTTTGTATATGATTAAAATTTTTGTTTTAATAGAAGTTGGCATTCTAGGAATTGTATAACTCTCTCTTGCTACCATATGTGTTTTATCTCCTTCATTTTAAACATGATAGTGTAGATCAGCCTGTTCTGGCCACTTGTGAATACTTTAATGTTATGGCTGTTGTTTTATTGACTGAATTAATGTGGTTAATTATATAATTGCACACAATAAAAATAAAGGAAAAATTTTGCCTGCTCTTAAACAGGGAACAAAGTACTGAAACTGGGAAAGGAAGACGTTTCCTTTGATATGAAGTAAATTACTCAGGAATTTGAATAGCTGGGTTGTGAGTGATCTTTGAATTTTGAGTTTTGGCCATAGTGCAGGGAAAGACTAAGCTAGCTTTGGGAATTCTGTTCTTGTTAACACTTGACATGAGATCAGTTCATCTCTAGTCATGGCAACAAATGATATTCTGATTGTTGGTAGCACGTAATGATTTCAGACAAACGATATAGGCAGATTATAATAAAGAATAAATGAAAGAATAAACTTAAGGTTCTTACACTAAATGCATTTAGTATATTTTCTTTAAATGTAGTGTCATAGTATGCTATGCTTAATTGAGAAAGTTTTTTTAAATCTTTAGACATGTGTCCCAATTTTTATGCACTGTGTTATTATATTATTCGAATACATCTGTTCAGTTTATAGATTTGAAATTCAAATTTATGTGGATGTATAGTGCTTGAGAACATTCTGTTCTTCTGCAGATTTTTTAAAATCATGGGCCAACCACAGATGTATATAATAATACAGTATATATTTATTTGTTAGGCATGTTTTTACTGTATGAAGAGGGACATGGAGATGATAGAGGTCCAAAGTTGTGATAAAAAAGGGAACAGAGCCATTATGCAATAGAAACCTCGTCCTTTTAGTTTTAGCCAATAAAATATTCCTATAATAACAAATCTTTCAGTTCAGCAAATTCTGATCTCCATTACCATAGAGAGATCCACTTTTTAGTTCACTGGTCCTTAAGAGACTGTTGAGATAAGGATTTTGAGGAAAGTGTACTTATGAAGTGTTTCTGCGTATACTTAAAAGAATGTATATTATATCTTAATTGAAAATAGTTACCAGAAACGAAGATGAAAAACTTGAATCAGAAGCAGTGTACTCATATGGATGTGAACATGCTAAGTATGTCTGTTATTATATGTGATCTACTGTACCAGTTGACTCTTAGTGATACTCTGAGGCAAAATCAAACAGAAGATCATTAGAACTGTGACCATAGACCATCACATTGGCCCATAGTTTCTCAAAATATCGGGTAATGGATTGGAAAAGATGGCGCACCATTGTCTTCTCCAGAGAGATCTTTGAAATCCAACATGGTTGTATAAGAGACAGATGCAATCTAATTTACATACCAGCAGTCCTCCATTCTCATATAAAACATATGACATAATAAAAGTAATGATAGATTTCTAAGATGTTTCACTACAGAAAATCACATGTCTTCCATGGGGTCAAAACCAGTATGCAGGTTTGAAACTAATGAAACCTAGTTGTGAGCTCAGCAAGTTGAACTTAATCTGTTACAAAATTTGAGTACAGTTTAAATTATAAATCAGAAAGATATTTGATAGTAGTCTTTCTCATTCTATCATTATGGACACTCAGTTTTATGCATACCACATTTTTACAGTCATGCTGCTCTGGAGAGCCTTGTACC
>JAWQUT010000006.1:4527742-4538436 GCA_033807755.1 Ellobium chinense
TTCTAAACTATCGGAAATGGGCAGTTTTAACCTTTATAATCGGATTCAACATGTCCGAATTAGGAGAAAACAATGAAAAAAATATGAATTTGCCTATGGCTGCCATGACAGCACCGCCATTTTGAATTACTACATCAGAAAAATAGTCATTTTCAAAACCCTAAGGCTCCAGCATTTTTCAACAAAACAGTCTGAAATTTGGTACAAATACATTTCAACATCTGTTGAACAAACGTATGCATCGTTGTTTTTTTTTAATACTGTATCTATAATAGGAAATAGCTATAGGCTTTTGAAATATACATATATAGAAAATACCAATTTTTCTTCAATTTTTCACCAAAAACCTTTATTTTTTTTTTTTTAAAATTTAAAAAATGGGAATAAAGATGCGTACTATTATTTTACATGGTTCAAGGAAGATAGATATCAGTTTGTCAATCAATCTGTCCAGTAGTTACAAAGCATTAGGGAGAAGAGTGTTCAAATAAGAGTTTTCGAGAAAATCGCGTTTGAAATTATACTATGTTTCTTTAACACTTTTTGATGACAAATTGTGGTCTAAATGCTTCAAAATTGTCCTGATGGATAGGCTAGCCACCTTCTCTTGTCTGGTCTTTTCTTTTGCTTCGGCAATACCGTTCTTGCACCGATATATTCCATTTTTGTGTCTGTAAAAGCCCCACAAATGTGAGTGATGTTTACCGTTTGAGTGCTGATTGGGCATCATTTTCTGGTGACCCTCCTTCAGAAAAAGGGTCATTTAGAGGGGAAAGAGTCATAATAGGCTATCTAATGGGTAAAATCATAAGCAGAAATTGTTGAACTTGACGAAAATGGAATAATCACAGAATTAGTATTTTTATCTAAAGCTTCGAGTTTCAGGACCTGCCCCTCCCGTATTATTGTAATGGACCATTCAAATTTTGCATTAAAATCATGCTGCTGTTTTAGACTGTCTGTATTAATAGGATAACAATGTTACAATATATTGCAATACTGACATATTATGCTCTTTCTACTCCTTTGTTAGTATTGATCATATGACTTTCAGATTTCATGCACTGTTTAGTAATAATCTTCTCTGGAAAACAATTCCATGAAATCTACCAAAAGTGGAAAAAATTACAAAGTGTCAAAATCAATAACTTTGAATTTCCACCAATTGCTGAAGTAAACTATTTAATGGCTCTAGACTTCATTTGCAGTGTGATTAGACATGAGGTTGGCTATAACTAATGTGTTGCTGTCTGTTCCTGTCACCATTAAGGAGGCTTTTGTTAGGATTGTTTTCTCCCCTGCTCACCCATGACAGTTCCATTCAGAGAGTGGAGAATTAATCTGATTGTGTGGTATGACATGATATCACATGTGATAACTATGATAAGTAAGTTTTCATCCATGATTGCACAGTAGTTTTTGTTTTGTGTCTGTTGTTGTTCATTATCTCCACAGATCACCAGACTGATAGTGTAAATGTGTAACATAAGTTCATTAACCATTGTACATGTATCTTTTCACACCAGTTTGTTTTTCTCTTATTTAGGCAATGATGATTTATGTTAATTTTGATATGATCATGTGATCCCTTTACATTGAAGATTGATGTAATTTACCTTTGATTGAAACCATAGAGAATGTGTGCAGATAATTTAAGTATGATTGGACATGTTTTTATATCTTAAGTAATCTCTGTCCTGCCTGAATTTCAGGTAATTTTGTTGTAATGATGGTATTCCTACCTAGAGTACACTCGAACATGCTTAATACAAAACTTCCACTTCCTGCCAGCTTGTTTCATTTAAACATTCTTTGCTTACCCATGACTTCTCTTATCAATGACACATAAATGCAGGAGGAATTTGAATTATAACTGTGCTTTGAAAATGACAAAAGTAATTTTTCACACTTTTGAGAGAACATGGGTGAAATATTTTTGTGGCAAAGTGAAAAATAAGCAAGCATCTTCCCAACTGCAATTTTGGCTGGAAAATTTTGGTTCAATATAACTTTTTAAATAATTATATCAACACTGGCCTTGCTCTCACAACCAACATGGTATCCTTAATAAAAAATGGTTTGAGTCTGACTTAGGCCCTTTTTGAAGCTCTGGGAGAAAGTGATACCAGTTCATCATTTGTGTGTGTGTATGGGACTGTTGATTGGACAGACAGCAGGCATATGCTGTAAGAAAAGAGAGTCAAAGAAAGCACTGGAATCTTTAGCTTTTAGGCAAGTCTGGAGGAGAGGGGAGAGGTAGAGGTGTTGTTTATGTCTTTTTCTTGCAGCTGATTCATCAGAAGTCGGAGGGTTTAGTCTGAAAACTTGAATGATAGGGAATCAATCTATTTGGATTAACATAGGCCCATTTCATGATAACCTTAATGAGATATGCAAGAAAATGAAATGCAAAATTTTTGGCAATTCAGTAATAAGGGTTTTCATTTCTTGTAACAAGCATGTTTGAGGGTACTTTTTTTGCTTGATGTGCCATCTGGACTCTGTTAAGTGATGTCATTCATAATTATTTACACTGCGATTGAACAAAAAAACGACATTTTATGCAGATAGGGTTGAGGGTAATGTTGTGTTTACTCTGTGTGAATGGAGTTCAGTTGCTAATCTGGGGGCCAATTTACCTCATTATACAATGTATGGGGTCCATTTCATTAACCCCTTTGCTACATCATGTATTTCATGAGCTCATTAACCTGTACACAGAAAATGAGACATGGGTATGCTGGAAACCACATACCATTTCCAGAATGAATGTGTACATCATATGTTGCCAAGGGGTCAATGTTTTCCTTATTTGATGTTAAGGATAACAATATGACTTTAATGACATCTTGTTTTCATCGCGCCCTCCGAGGATAGGTTGAATCAAGGTCTCCTTACTGTGTGCAGACTAATCAAATAGAGGGAGCTTGTCCTTCTAAAGCTGTTTGTTAATCCATGTGCATTTTCTAGGGGATTTTATCCAGAAGAAACAAATTGATGGATAATCACTGATAATTCATGAGATCAAGCTTGTATGGTTTGGAAATACATTCTTTCCTGTCCAAATTACCTCTTACAATGGTTGCTGCAATATAAGTCACAGATAGCTTTGATTAGAAGAAGAGTGATTGTCACAACATAAATGGTTTTCAGAGGTCAGTTAGGCATTAATTTCCTGTGACTGATAATGCACATCTGTCTCTACCACTGGAAGAGTGCACCCTTGCCATTGGTGGTACCAAATGCATTTATCTGTCCTGACTTTCATGCATCCTTGATCATATTTTATACAAGGACATGGTTAGTGAAAGTGTGAACTGTTCATGATTTTAATAACAATGTAAATGATTATGAACAGTTCCCACTATCAATTCAAAGATGGGTCATGTAGTAAACTGAGTGCATCTGATTTTAATTAGGACCATGTGAAGACTCAGAAACCTAGAGTCCTTCCTAATTAGTAATGTTGCTGTTTAATGTGGGTCATCATTTAAGGGAAGGTGAAACCCTGTGCTAGTTTATAGAGTTATGTTCATCAAAGCAGATTTCATTTTATGTGGTGGGCTGTACAATAGATAATAAAAAATTTTTAAAAAAGATGTGAGACACTACATTAACTTATTTTTTACTGAGTGAAAAATGGCAGAAAAAGATAGTTTTGGAGGTAAAAATTGAATGGTCTCTTACTAGTAATAATTTTCTCTCAGACTTGGCACTCTGCTTTGTTGTGCAGTTGATAACACTGTGCTACCACGTTTATAGTTAGTAACAAAGTGAGCTTTTGGTTACATTTACCAGGCTAAATTTTTTATAAGGAATAGGCTTCACATTCTGAAGAATATTTTCAGATGTACAAATCTTCATGACTTTTGCATAGCACATGCTCATTAGTTTAGAGGTGGCTTCCAGTGCTATTTTCAAGTTGATTTGACTTCATTTGTTGTGATATTGATGTAAGAGAGTCATAATAATTATAGTGTCATAATTTGGGGACTTCACCTTTCCTTAAACTAAGTGGGTAATGCAAACCCAAGTGAGTTCCAATGATAAAGTGAAAGAAAGAGTGCTTTCACAACATGTCAGATTTTGTTGTTTGTTAACAATAAACCAGAACACACTCATGTGATTTGCTTTTCCTGTATCTTCCTGAAAGACAGTAAGTGAAGTACAACTGTTGTGCTCGGTAAATCTTATTTTGCACCAATATCCCACGGGTTTGCTTGTAAGCAATGCATCATATCTCCCCACTTTCACACACAATTTATGCTTTTCTTAATCTATCCCCCCAGAAAATCGTGGTCGCAAATTTTCGCAAATTCAAACATTTTTTGCAAATTTTGCAGATTTTGGCAGAGCAATGAACGATTTCTGCTACGGTTTCAATATTTTAGCATGTAGAGTATAGTATATACAGTACAGTATATACCATAGATCTATGTTCTGTTTCTGTAACTTTACATTGGTCAAGACAGCAATGGTACGGTACTAAAAACTGCAAAGTGGTGATATAACGAAGTTACGAAGCTATCAAAGCTGGTAGTTGCCACGCAAGGGATATTACTCCATCAAACTTTTGAGATGTAAACAAAACTGCGTCGGATTTCACCGCTGGAGCGAATTTTTGCTGCGTCGGGCCCTGGTGATGGTGATACTAATTGTCAGGACTCGGATTCTCTTGAAGAATTAGGGCCAGATGCTGATAGCTGTGATATTGATAAGTGGGAAACTTGTGCCTGGATAGAGCAGAATTGGGCGCGGACATTGACTCATGGCGATGACACATGATGAATAAACATCATATGTGAGATTAAGACTAGGAATGGATTTAGGGGCTATAGGTCATGTGGGGCTGAGAACCACAAGAAGCAGCAGAAATAGATGTGTGGCAGGAGTGGGCGTGAGAGACAAGAAGTATCATTCAAGATGCATTTTCCCAAATGGCAACCTTGTCAATGCCAGACAAACAATAGTAATTGTCCTCAGGAGTACCCATACTTGGAGTACCAGTAACCCAGATTCATTGAAATGTAAGTGAAAATGCTGGTTAAAGAGAGGGTTTGAGTCTCCACAAAACTTTCGAAGCTTTTTTGGTGTTTTTTGGTACACATAAAGTTTGAAAGCCTTGTTTTGAAAATCTCTCTTATGGATACAAAGAAATATCAGGACAATTCTCATTTAAGTCTATCACTGTTAAAAAATTGCAGAGATAATCTTTTGAAACGTGTTATAAAGTCTAGACTAGATCTTTTTACATTTGTTATCTTAATGGTTCAGTGTATGTTTTTTTTATAGAATCCATTATCTTGAACCTGCAAATTTTAGGATTATTTGCAAATTTTGCCACTCTATGCATACAAATTTTGCAATTTTTGGTGCAAATTTTGGGGGTTTGAAATGCAATTTTCCGCAGGGACAGCTTATATTTTTTTGACATACCAGACTGTGGCTCAAATTCTATATTGCTTATTAACAAGTAGTCATGCTTTTTTGATAAAATGTGCATGTTTATGCAGTAAAAGCCAGCCAAAGACATTCTGAATGGGCATGGGACAGGTTGATAGATTGTTTAAAATGAATGTTGGCACAGAAGAGAGTGTTGGTCCAAAGGATATTTCAACAATGAATTTCTATAATTTTGTAAAGAGGTTCCAAAAATCAACCTATTTCAGAACTTGGCTGTAGGATGTGTCTCATCCTTTATTTGGGCACCGATATACAAAAGAGCACAGCCTGTAATTACCCACAACAAACACACAGAAATTTGTCATTATTTTATTATAAATACAATGACAAGGGCATTGTTAACAAGCCAGACTGAATCATGTTGGTTTTTTTTTCTTGCTTTCTTCACATGAACACCACTACACAAAGACATTAAACAAACCATAATAAAACAATGCAAAAAGGCCAACCTTCAGCACCTTACATGTCACACTTTGCATGTTGATTTCCATGGCTATAATGCTGCTGAAACATGTATCATTGGCCACAAACTTTGTTGTCTTTATGGATAAACATAACATTACATAAACATTTAAAACATAAACCCATGAACACAAGATGTTATATTTTTAAATCAATGTCACTATCTCGTGTCATGCCATAGGTTGCAATATCTATCCTGCACTGGCTTGATATTGTTTAAGATGATGATCAAAGCTGGATAAAATATGCACCATAAACTGTCACAATTTTACTGGTTCTACCAAAAAACACGAGGCTTCCCAATGTTTTTAGCTCCAAAACTGCTTAAAAGCAACTCCCTCTTAACCACATTAGTATTCAGATATTTGAATACTGCAATTTTTCTATAAATATGTCACTTAGAATAAACTTTTCAATTCTCCCGAGGAGTGGTAAATCAAAGGGAGTCAACTGAATTTCAAAATGGAAATGGATCAGTACTTAGAGTATGGCCACATAATTAAATATGCGACACATTACAACTTTGCATTTTAGATTTGCATTACTGGCAAAACTTATGTTTTCCCTGGACTGAGCAAAAATATGAGGCACATCAAATTCCTTTTATCCTTTTGAGATTCTGTTTCAGTGCTCTGGTTTTATAATATTGCATTATAAGTTTTATTCCCAAAGCAGATGATTATTTTTAAAAAATCATTCCTCATATGATTAATACAAATAACAAAGAACAATAACTTCAAGGCAAAAAAACTGAAAACATAAAACAAGTTTAGGTAAGCTGTTCACATTGCAGTGACTGTATGTTTCCTAAGTCGTGCACACTTTACAGCCTGTAACTCCAATACTTCCTGTTTCAAAATATGTCTGGAAGTTGTGACACTGAACCCAAAATTCTTCTTTTAAAGCCTAAGCAAACCTTTCACTGCTCACAGAAATAACAGCAGCGTAAAGCATGTTCTATAATAACAAAGAATGTACCCGATGCTGTTTGCCATTTCATCTCCAGAATTCACTGGCACCCTACAGAAAAAGACTGTCTGCACCATGATTACAGTTTTCCAGAAGATGCACAAAACTGTTGCATTTTGCCTCACTAAATGGTTGGCTATCTGGAAAACAATTAAAAGTTAATGAGAGATGGAACTCAGATGGAAAAATATTGAATACTAAGCTCTATACAAAGGTGCCACAAGGTGAATTTGGCTCCATTTGGTATATACAGTACATGTACCTTCCCATAAGACAGCAGTGGTGCTTGCCTCTGTTACAGCTTTACAACTTCAAATAAATCATGTCTTGCATACGGAAACATGAAATATATAACAGCAGACCCATTCCTCATATTTCAAATTCTCTACTAAAAGCAAGCTGCAGAAGTGTTTTTTTTTAAATTTGTGATGATCTACTTTCTCTGAAACTTCGGAAAACGCTCTTCATGAAGACATAATTTTTACAATCCTGCATGATGATTTCCCTAGGGTAGTGCGGGGTAATATTACAGGATCACCAAACTGCCTCTCTGCTTCGCACTGATAGAAAAACATACTTTAATAGATAATGTCCAAATAATAAGATAAGATAAGATGATATTTTATTGTTCAGAGGCACATTTGATTCGCTTTGCATGACAATTTCACAGTATTTCTTAACAATGAGGGTTGTTAGTGACTACAAATCATCACATTTGCATATCCCTAACAGTTTATCACCCCAATTTATATTTTTTACCAGTAGTAAACTTTTTGAAAGATTTGCCCTTTTTTTTTTTTGCAGGAAGTAATTTTTGCAAAATTGGCTAAAATTAGATCTTCATTGAAAAAAAAACATGTTGGAAACAGATGAAAAACAGTGTAAACTTAATGGGCAGCTTACTGTTATAAATCCAATAATATCATCACTGCTGTAATGAAGCAATACAGTATTTGAAACACACAGACTTTGCAAGAATACATATGTATCAAGACACTGGACCAGCAGAAAACCAGTCAGATCATTTTTTGCATTGCCATTTGTCAATCTAGGATAAGTCTTATTTTAGGACAAGAGGTAAAGTAGTCCAAGAAGACCTTTCAAACTATTGTACAACCTGATGCAACATCAACTCTCAAACAAATTTACAGCAAACTTATGATACATGAATATTACACTGTTAAGAGTTATACAAACTCCATGCTCTTATATGGTCCATGTATAATGTAATAACCTCCGCTCATAAATAATTATCCTGTTATGTTTGTCAAGTATTAATCTTCAGATGTAATTAAATATTATTCACTGTGAATACTTATGAAGAGAAATGGAGAATAGGGAAGACCTTATATAAAAAGAGAATGAAACTGAAACTGGAAAAATTAGATAAAGAAAACACACTCTTCTTAGGACAGTTTTCTTATTATTGTCTGATGCATCACACTAATAGATAGCAGAGAAAACAATGTGCTGGTTTTATACTGCCTTGTGCTGATAATTCATTTACCTGTCATAGAAAATTCAGCATCAGCAAAGACACTCTTCTAACAGTTAGCATAATGTACACAGGAAGCGAGCCTTTCACATATGATCAGTGTACGTAAACATGCTTCTTCATCTATTCTATGATCAGGACTGTAGCACTAGATAACAACTGCTTGCATGACCCTCAACCATCAATGGATGCAACAACGAAACTAGGCTGGAGAAATTAAATATGGTGTCAAATTAATGTTTTCGCAGCAAGAGTCACCTGGTGGAGAAATAAAATAGCCGAGTTTGTCATCACAAAATCATGCCCCCAATAAAGTTTGGAAAAGAAAAATGGGGGCAGTCAATTTGGATGTGGCTATGGGATACTCCCTAGGCTTTCAGTGAAATTCTTGCACTGTAGCTGCCAACAAGCTCTTAGAGCTGTGACTCTGCAAAGTCAGGTTTAATGATGCACATTACATTTTATGTTCCTCTATTCCAACACAACCCCTACAGCTTACATTGTACAGAATTTGTTTTGCAGCCAGTCTAAATCAGGCAAAAGCCACTTTTTAACTACATCATTGGTTTGAAATGAAAGCCTCCTGTGTGCATTTTCCTCAGGGGAAACAAGTTTGATCTAGCATTATTCTAACCCAAACTATCATGGTTTAGAGCTGCAGAGGGGCTCATCCATCCAGTTGTAAAAAATTCCCATTGATGATGACTGAATGGATGATCTTTCATCATAAAGTCACATAATCTGCTTCACAACAGCTCAAATGTATCCATAATTACAGATCATGGTTTTGTGTTCAGACATGGTTTTACTCAACTTCTTCAACAAAACTTTGATATTAGACAGCTTAAACAGCTTTAGAATGTGATATCTCAGTTCCTATCTAGTGACATAAGCCTCGTTTTGACTGGCTACAAGGCCTATTTTTTTTTTTAAATTGTGTCCTCAGCACACACTCCAGTACAAACTGTCAAACACTTGGCTGAATTAGTCAAGAGTATGTGCAGTGTCAATACTGAATCTTAAGTGTATCGAGATCACATTATACAGAGGGAAGCTTCAAGCATGCAGACAGCCACATATGTCAGTGGTCCCGAGAACCAAAGCTAGTTGACATAGCGTGCCATTGATTCCACTCTCTATCATTTTTCTACTCCTGATCTCTGCTGAGTCATCACATACCATCCATTTTTCCTCATTCATAATGCATACACTCATTTATTAGCCTGTTTTGCTTTGTTAACAGAGATAATGCTAGGCAAAACAGTTTTTACTATAAATAAATTGCTGTTTCTATTGATCAGTTTATCACACTACATCTAAATGTAAAACCTGAAAGCAGTCCGCATAAATACTGAAAGAATTTTAAAACATAATGAAAACATAAGTCAAGAGCAAAATTAAAAAGTCTCACCATTTTTACTCCACAAAATGCTATAACTTACTCTGTCAAAATCACTGAGAGGAAATATCAACATTTACTTCAGCAAGATAGTGTTGTATCACAATGTAAATCAAACACAATATTGATACCTCAAATGACAACTCTGTAAATAAAATATGGACTATTTTTTTTATGGACATATAATAAGGAGAAGACTGCTGAGAAATTAAGAGCTAATTACAATATACTGAGTAGAAATTTCCATATCTAGAGGCCATTTTGCATGAACTAAGGCTGCAGAGAACATCCCAGATAGCATAGTGGGTCATATAAAGAAATGATTATAAGGTGTTCAAAAAAACTAAATACACACTTATCTGTCCTGTATCTCCTAAAGGGAAATGGACAACCGACATGAAACTGCTCACCTACTATTTATTTGCCACAGCATGTATCTTAGGGCACATGGTATCTAGCACATTCATTGACTATTACCCTCAGCAAATTTGGGGCCACAAAACAGAAAGACTGTCTCGATCAAACTTATTATGAATATGATGAGAGTGAATTATGTTCCTTTATTATTTTTAATCACATCCCTAACACATTCTAGAATAGGTCTCTCTCAGTGGACTGTGATGATAGTCTGATTCAATTGCCTTGTATGTCTGCCTCCTTAACATATGTAACATTATGCATGGTGCTATCATGATTATGACAAAAATGAAAGATTACCACCAACTTAGCTGACACTTAGTAACAAACTTACAATAATTACATTGTCAATATACTTTACATGAACTTGACAGTACTGCAAGGCTCTACACTGGGAAAGAAAAGCTGCTGTTTCATTTCCTGGACAACAAAAGTGAAAAAAAATCCATTCCAACAAACAAATACAAATCTCAAAATGCACATGAACTG
>JAWQUT010000006.1:4538548-4581443 GCA_033807755.1 Ellobium chinense
CATTCTTTTTAAAAAATAAATTTAAAGGATGCACTGCAACTTCCAATTCACCAACTACTAACACAGGTTTTCCATTTCCCATTTGGCCTTACATGTAGAGATTATTCTGAGAATACCCAGCAGTGTGACTTACACAAAATATTCCATGAGATGACTAGAGATGCTGATGTAACAAATATGAAAATTTGAAAGGCAAAAATACTTTATGATGTCAACAAGAATACTACAAAAACTTAAAATATATTTGTACATGAGAAGAAGCCAAAGAAGCAAAATGTAAATTTACAGCAAAGTAAAAAAAAAAAAAAAATATGACAGTCACAAATTTTGTAAAATCAAAGATGATAAGATTTAGGCAGTCCTATTCTTATAGTATCACTTATTTTCCAAGTCTCACTACTATGTTTTACAAATCATATAAAATATAAAATATATCTGAATATAGAAGGAAGCAAAAATCATCACATTGAAACAGTGAAATGTTTATGCTTTCCCTGGTAAATACATGTGCGAGTCCATTGGAGCTTTTTTGTCCAATGTTTTCATTTAAGATTTCAAGCATAGTGAGGCAATTTGTCTCAAGAAATCACCAGGCAGTGTGGTGGAAAGATATTCCATAATCCTTACAACCATTATGTTGAAACATTAACAGTTAACTAACAGTTAACCACAAGGTCTTAGTTAACTAACAGTTAACCAGTTAAGCACAAGGTCTTACTAACTGGTTTACTGCCACTTTCAGAAGTGACACAGCCACAAACACCGAAATGTTAATGTTCCATTATAAATAACAGAATATTCATTCAATCAGTGAGAAACCAATTTATACTTCTTGTAAATCATGCAACATCTCAGGAAGAAAATTTGCCATCTGTTAAGGAGCTTCACTAGTACAGTTTAATCTGAAACGTAATGTGATTTAATTCTGACCAAACAAACTGAAGTGACTTTTTTATGAACGGACACAAGACTTGGGATTATCATACTGTGTTTTTTAATATATTATGTCGTAATTATTATATTCATACTCATTGTACTCTATCAAATTTTGAAATTTCAAGCCTCGCTCTTAAAAAACATCTAGGCTTTCACTGTTGTGAAACATAAGAAAGTCCAAGATTTCCAGTGAATCAGGAAATTCTTGCAATACAAAATATTCTGAAAACAGTGCTGAGAGTTATAAAAACCTTACCATTTCATATCTTCTGCATTTAGTCCAACTTTTATAGATACAACATTGGCACCAAGGAAAAATAAATTCAGACATCTCTGTACACAAAATCCAATTCTTACAACTTTTAAATCCCTTGCCATTTTATGTTATCTGCAATATGTACACGTTTCATTTACACAACATTGGCAACAAGGAAAAATAATTTCAACCATCTCTGTAAAACTTGGATATTCGTTTAATTTTTCAGTGAATAAGATCAATCTGGAAACCGGTTTTCAATCAGTCTATGTTCCTTTGTAAGACTTTACAGCGGGGATGGATTCTCCATGTAGGCCTATTGCCTGGGAATGGAAACTTGGCCTTTCACAAATATTTTGGAACTGTCAAATTGGTGGACAAAAGAATGTAAGAAAAAGACATGGTGAACGGAATAAAAAAACAGAAAGACAATGAAATAAATTCAAAGACAAAGATCATAACTGGGATTAGCAACCATTACTGTATACTGAAATCCTCAACCCTCCTTAAATTTGATATGTGTGAGGAAGAGAGTGTTGGGAAGAAAGAATTCTGAGAACATAAACCTGTGATCATTTCTAATCTGCATTTATGTTAAAGAAGGAAGACCTTGTGAAACTGATTCAGGAGGTGCTGGAGGAGGATGGCTAAGCCATTGAAGGATAAGATCAGGGAGGAAGTTGACGAAGAGGGGAAAGGAATGAAGGACAGCAAACCAGCACATACTGCTGTGATGCCAGTCCTGAGACCAGATATTGATCAGGTAATCTACTGTACAGCAAGCTGCAGTCTATACATTAAATTCGATATTTCCAAGTCCACTTAGTGTGAAGATAAACATTATTTTTGTGAATATTGGTCAAGCCTTGCATCTCCATCAGCCTTTGCTATACATTGAGTCTTGTGGAAACCAGATGCTATTAAGTAAGTTTCATTATTATATTACTGAAAATTTTTCCATGAAATTCCAGTATTCTTCAAATACGCCACTGTTTATCTTTCCACAGTTTTAAAATTTAAAAACATGAATGCATCTGCTCACAAACAACATGCATTTCTGCTATTCCTAAGCATACATTCTAAAATCTGACAGACACCATAAGCCTACTTTTAAAGAATACTTTAATGTCACACTTCCAGTCACACCTTCTGGGCTCTAACAGACTTATTTTCAAAGTGGATTTTATCACTATACCCCTGGTTGTATGTCCTAGGTCTAATAGAAAACAAACATTTTAAGTATAATATACTATTTCTAGGAGTATGGGATCTGTTAAACACTTAAATACATATGTCATGCACAGTTTTCAGTCCAGTATGGCAAAGGTTACAGCGTACATGTCCTATGTTCCTCTTCCTTGAAGAGAATTACTTACAGCTTCCTTCCATCCTTATTAGCTCCTTACAAATATATCTTCATACTTTCCACATTTAAACATGGCAGAAATCTAATATACCACAAAGGATGGTCTCCTATTTCAACTTCATCTCATCTGAAGACAAGATATATAAAATAATGGCTCTGCATAAAAATTATAAAGCCACGTATCTTAAAGCTGGATAATCCTCTCACCCAAATGTCACATACACCAGGCAGAATGTGTCTAACAGGACATACTACAAACAATGTATCAACATTTATGAATGAGTTGAACACAAAAAATGCTGGCAAAGTTTTCAATGCATACATGACAAACTTTACCTGATGACAGAGGTGGAAATCAACAACGACATGCAGTTTTACATTACCACCATTTCTCTATGTCCTGTCCCTGTCTTTATGTAATCTTGACAAATTATCATTTGTACTGGTACCATGGGCATGGGCTAAAAAAATTGTGCCCACAGCTGTCCCATGAATAGTGTGTGCATTGTAAAATGCTGGCAAATATGGCAAGTATGGGAAGATAGAAGACGACAGTGAAAGGCGAAAGTTGCAAGCCATATTCTTAACCCAACCATCTGACTTGTTATTGACGACAGGAAGACTTCAGAATGGCAAGGCATTCCTGTGAAAGAAATAACCACAATCACCAATTTACCAGTGATTCATTAAAAAAAAAAAAGTGCCTAAAATGCAAACCAGCTGGGAATGACTCATGTTATGCTTCACGAGTGTTTCATTTTCAAACAAAGAGTGGATTTCTACAACGAGGAGGAGCTTGAAAAACCTTTGGGAGCCAGATGGAAGAATCCTTGAATCAAATATCAGAGCTCCTAAAGTAAGAATAACAATCAATGATAAAGCTTCAATATTTTCAATAGGGTAATGGAAGAGCAAAGCATATCAGGCTGACCAATTTAGATCTTAAAGAGAATGTATCACATTCACATCTGGCCAAAAAATGATAAATCTACTTCTATTGTTTTGATAGGTGACCACATCTGAATTTCTATAAATCGATGCTGATAACAGCTGTGCAAAAGCAGTTTGACGTCTTATAGAGATTTTCCACTTACAGACAAGGTCCTTCTGTTGTACATGTTGCAATGTCACATACTGACTGCAATATCAATCATACAGTGTGACTTAAATTCTGTGCAGGCTGAAATAATAATAAAGCCTTTCAGTTTCATATGCATACACTGTACAAACATTCTACATATAGCCACTCTGACAACAGTTTAACAAGTAGTTCCTACTTAGAAAATGGGATGCTCTAAATGATATGCCAACTACAGAACAACTCTTGACCTTAAAAGGTCCAGAGCAGCACTCAAAAATTTTAGCACACTCACTTCATGGCTGCATCATATGAAACCTAAAGCAGCTATTTTCATCTCCCATGAATATGCATGTAATATAAAAAATTAAGCTGATGCATAAAGAACTTTCTCTCCTAAGAATATAGTGCAAAATAATAAGAGACCAGGTTCAACCATCTAAACATGTTACATTCCCTTTATATATATAGGAAGATCCAAGGGCCACTGCCAACCAGACATGCTGAACAAGCAAGAGAAAATAACCCTCAAAACCTGCATATAAGTCAGTAATGTTCATTAAGCTGTAGGTTTTTAACGAGCGGGGTTTAGTGGTTCATTTCGCCAGCAAGCATGAGATAGAGGCTAACCCTATTGGACCATCCTATTTCAGCTCATTAGTAAAGGCACAGTCTAAATTTCATGCACCAGTTCAAAGATTCTGAGTATTTCCATTAAACTTCATGACACCCTTTCTTGCAGATAAAGGAAAGACAAATTCTCATGGTTCATTTATAGATAACATTATTTCCAATGTCACCACAAGATGGCGTGACAGAATACAAAGCCAAATTTTGGAATTTAATATCAGACACTTCTAGAAATTGATATAACGGCTCTTCCAGACAATAAAATTGAAATCATGGAGACAAGATGATTTTAATACAAACCAGATGGATGGGATTTTAATAACAGATGTAAAACTGTAGTCCTAGGAATATGATATAATTTGAAGTTCCATAAACACAGACAACGGATTTGGTATAAAAATGTCTATTTCAAATTTCAATTTATGTATATATCTTAGAATTTAGTATAATATCCTGTTAGGGAATTTGAAAAAAAAATCTTCAGTTACTGGAGTATGATATAAAAATGCAGGAACAGGAAATTCATAAAAACAGTACAATTGCAATCACCGGAATATGACAAATGTAAAGCGAAAGTGACAAGATCTATACATTTGTTTTTGAGTTTAACATACAAATCATTTGTCAAATTTACAATTTCAATCCAAAACTCCCAGTTTTAGAAAACAGAAAAAAAGTAAATGTTAACAGTCCAAAATAAAGTTCAGTGAATAGTTTTACCAGTCAGGCCCTGAAAAACAGGTAAGTTTGATTTTGTTCCTGTTATTCCTGCTGCTGCTATTGTTGTTGCTGCTATTATTGATACAAGTGATTGATTAGAAGGACACATTCATATTGTCTGTGTTGACATATCAGGTCTATTTCATACAAATGAAACAAGGATCTACAATGGACTATCAGTAATCATTTCAGTAGTCTGAAGAAGACCACCTCCTTATAACCATGTTACTTCATTAAGTTTTTTTTATATGCATCCTGGTCCTGATGCCAGAATCAGCCTAATTCTAACTAAAGCAATACCAAAGTTTGCAGGCCTAATTTTTGGTTTACAACCTTATAGCACAAATGAAAGAAACATTTCTTGCATGTAACAAACTTTGCATATTGTGTTCCATTCATTGCAGTTTTATTTTTCCAGAATATGTAATTTTGTATCCTGTTCCAGTTTTTGTATCCTGTACCTGACAAAGCATTTTTATATCAAAATCCTAACCAGATATTTTTTCATACTTCTGTATTTGTAATGTACTGTGTTTCAGGTCATCAGAGTTCATATCAGGCTCCAGAACTTTGATTTTATAACCTATCCTGGCCTTTATATCATTTATACTGAATTTTCTGGAAACAATTTTATACCACATTCCCACCTACTTTGTTTATGTCCCACTGATGGAATTACCTTAAATTGTCTTACTGGATTATTTAAATAGCCATTATATCAAATTCTAGCTCGCCTATTCTCTATTCAACCACCATTTACCATCACAACAGCTATGATATTATGGTTTCCATTATCACAGGATAACCGATCTCCTGACTCAGTATTATGTTTTTTCTTAAATACAATCCCTGTGCACTCTTGAAAAACTCTGCACATTCTCTCATAAGGGCCCAGATAGTAAAAATCACAGCTATATGTTAATGCTAAGCGCAGTCTCTGTTTTGATGAAAGAAATTCAGAATACCTTCCCTGTCCCTTCCACCTGAGTAACTCATGATGACACCATATCATAATGAAAAGCATTAACCTTCCCCACTTCCACCACAGAGACTCTATAAAGCCACAAATCATAATCTTTCAGTAAAATACAGCAATATTTTTGCTACTCCAAGGACCATAATTTATATAAATAAAAAGGAGTTTATGAAATGACACAGTTCTTTGGTGCTTGGGAAATGTCCTACAAGTCATAATCATCAAATGTAAATTCTCTCTGTGATGCTGCAGCCAGCATCTGTGCTGCATATGTTGCCTGCTTAATGGCCACTCTGTACTGGCCCTTCTTCTTCTTGTTATAGCGAGCCTTAAATTCTTCCAGAAATGGAAACAAGTCAGAGCAGTGTACATATGACATAGTGTTAGACCCAAACCAAGCCACATTGGCTTGCTGAGTTATGACAACATCATTGTCCCTTTGTGTGACTGTGATGTTTGACACTCTGCCTGGCCACCATGGGAAGCCTTGGATCTTCCCCCAGACAATATCACCCACCCGTATTTCACGCCCTTCTTCCAGTACACAGCCACTGACATTCTGCGTCTGTATCTTCATCATGAGTGGTTTGATGATACCTTTGTCATCCTCTTCCCGAGGAGGCGATGAAGATGGGGGAAAGAAGTCATTTATGCTTTCCTCATCTCCAGAATCATCACTGAAGTCACTGATATGTGAGTCCACCCCACTAGAGTGGGACTGGCTGTCCTCATCTGTTTGAGCTATACCACAGTCTGAGGCTGGTACAGCATCAGAACTACGTCCAGAGGAGTAGGTGCTACTACTCTTACTGCGTAAAGGATAGTCTTTCAATATACCGGGTGGGGAGGGTGAAAAGTGCCAGCTTGGTGATGCGCTCACAACTCGCGCTGGAGAGGCATTCTTTCTCCTATGGGGTGAGCTTCCCAGAGGTAAGACAGTGGGGGAAGATTTAATCAGATACTTTGGGGAGACACTAGCTGGTGAGACCTGGGGTGATGATGTCACACGAGACAATCCTTGATTTTGTCTCCAAGTATACACAAGTCTTGGTCTAGCTTGGGTTTTGATATCCTGGACAGGTGATGCAATGTCATGGTTGTCTGCATCACCACCAGGTCCACTGACCATTAATGAGCTCAAATTATTTTGTTCCTCTTCCTCTCCATGTGTTGCTTCTCTGATCTTGCTGTCAGTTTCATTTTCCTCCCATGGCTGCTGAGCCACATCTTCATTATATGAAAGTACTGGCACTGGGCTATCATGCCTGTGCCGATGTTTCTTTTTATGTTTCTTCTGGGTTTTAGAAGGCACCACTTCATCCTCTTCCATACCATTAATGCTTTCTCCCTTTATGATGCAAGTCTTATTCTTATCTCTATCCTTTGCCCTTTTAGCTGCCTTCTTTGCTTTCTTAGCACACGCATCAAGAACTTTGATTTTCGGCACCTGAGCTTCTTTTACTTGAGCTTCCCTTTCTGGTAGTCTTGGTGGTATTTTGAGAATAGCTCCATCACCAATTGTAATTTTTATGGCAGGAGATGGTTTGGAGTTACTTGCAGTGACTGTATCCTTGTCTCTTTTACTGCCCTTGCTGCTGCAGGCTGTTCTGCTGGTCTCCGAGTCCTCAATCATTTGTAACCAGTCATTTCCTGAACTATTTGAGGTGGAGTTAATGCTGCCAGAACTTGAAGATCTGTTACTCCTTGGTCTGGTATTAGCCAGTCTTTTGCCCCCTAAGTCTGATAACTTATTTCCAATGTTACTGCAAGTTGCTTCCCTGCGGGAATAGTGTGAAGATGAAGGATGGGAAACACTGGCTTCTTTCAAATTTCTCTCATGAGAAGTTTTCATACACTTCAACTGTATATCTTCTAATAGCACCATGGGTGATCGCAGGGAACTTTTCCTTTTCCGAGGCTCTGGTGATAATGATGATGTGGAATGAGACACAAAATCAACTCCCATTTTTAAGGGGGATTTGTTTGGTGGTATCAGTTTCGTTGTAGCACTGGTAACAGTGTGCTGCGAATTCACTTGAGGGCTATGATTTTTGTGATTCTCATGTATTGGTGCTTTGCACTTGAAACAGAGTGTCTGACGAGGTCGAAGCCGAATGTCTCTGACTGTTTTCCTGCGAGGAGCAACAGGTTTCATTTCTATAGTGGGGACATCAGGAACAGGCCGAGGATTTGTGAGAAAAGGGTTTGTGTTGTAAGAAAATCTACCCACTGAAGCTGGAGATTCAACTTTCATATCTTTACTCCCTGTTAAATCTGGTGGCTTGTTCTCTGTGCCAGGCTTGATGTCAAGAGCAGACCTTGGAGAACTTTTCACACTCGCTTTCTGCTCAACCATGGGTTTATTCGAGAATGGGATACCATGTGGAAAGAACCTGGATAAAACATGCAATACAAAAATAAATTATTACTAAAAAGAATAGTAAGACAGAGAGTACAAATATAGCAACAGTTATTGACTGACAGTTTTGTCACAGATACAATAAGGTTCCTCTCTACCTGCAGATATGAATCAACGTTACCTGTAAAAAAAAGGTGCAATTTCCCATATTGTACAGCATCTGTCACATGGTATATAACTAAAGGAAGGGAGGTAAGCTTGGGAATGAGTTAGGCTAAATGATAGACACTTTCATACTACACACTGCTTCTCTTGTTGGGCAGATGGCTGGGAGTATGCTTAGATTAAAAACCTTGATTACACTGCACAGCACAACGCCCATCAATTGTTTGGTAATGCATAAGTGGTCTCTGGCAACTGGATGATGAGATCAAACATCTAATACTAAACGGTTTAAAACATTATTAAAACTTTTACCCTTGCTCTCATTGAGTTGCAGTTTCAAATAGAAATGCTGCATAAGTATTTTATAAACATCAAACCTCATTATACTAATTATAGGTTACAGAGGAGTGTAGAAATAATATTAGTAACTCTCACCAGTTCACACCATGGGATTTCGTATTTATTAATACAACAGACGTTCCTGAAAGTATTTTTTTGCTAATTTTTTACACTTATAGAATGTATGATGTATTTTATGATGAATTTCGTATAAGCTTACCATTCACAGAAAAAAAAAAAGAAGAAAAGAATTTTGCTATGTTTTTTTGTAAGTAACTTTCAGAAAAAAAATGTTTTTTGCACTTTTCAAAGAACAAAAAACCTGATTTATGAACATTTTCTCTATGCCTTTGTGCTTTATTTGTGGACCTAACTATGTCATTTTTTGCTTATATTATGTAGAAATGGACATACTTTATCATGACAAAAAGTTAGGACAATTACTATCATCTGTTTCTTGTTTCTATTTTTGTGACTGTTATGCACTGTAAATTTTTGTCATTCTGTGTTACAAATAGTATCAGAAATTAGGTCACTATGCCAACTCACAGAAAGATCAAACATTAATGCCATTCAATTTCCTTTCCAAAAATGGATAACAATGTATGTTTTAGTTTTGTAGTTTTTGAGAAATTGTAAAAATATTGAAAGACCCTAAAAATTCTATCGAAATTCCTGAAATCCCATGATCTGGTAAGAGCTATAGACTAAAATTTTCTCCTTTGGCATAACATCAGACAACACCAATTTTTTTCATAATATTTATGATACAACTGAATTTTAGTGGCTACTTCTCATTATTGTCATACTGATCCAACTGTCTAGATGTATTCATACGCGCTCATTTTCTTTCTTTCTTCATAAAATAGATCATCATAAAAGAGAATCTATTGTTTCCAGACTCTGCTGTCACATTAATTCTGGTTTTCCAACAATTTAAGGCATATTTGTCATCATTTAACTAATAATTGTGGACCTCCTTGCAATTGGTAGAACAAGTGTGCTCATGCCTGAAAACTCTTGAGTATTTGAATCAGATCTACCCTGTCTTTATCCCTCCCTGATTTGCATATTCCCCAGTCTACAGCTTACATGACGACATTGCATACGACTTGTTTTTGCAAGCACCTGTAATAGAAATGAATGTGAATGCTTGAAATTGTAGGAAGATAATGAAAAGAGTTATTGAGATGGTGCACTAGAGTGAGGAGTATCAAAAGAAATGGAGAACACTGGAGAAAGAGAGGGAGAAACAGATGAGAATATGTGCTATGGGTGCAAGTAGGGGAAATGTGGATGATAAGACTGAGGTGGATTGACTGCAAGTGTGGGAGTGGTTAAATGTTGCATGTGATGGGGATGCTAAGTTTCTAATGAGACTGAGGGGAGGGGTTGGATATTAGATGGGCAGTGTTTGTTTCAAAAATAATGCAGTTTCCTATGCTTTCTTAAGCACAGAGTAACAGACTCTTGCTATTCATGAACTCATAACTTTCTAAGATTATTCCAAGTTGGACATACTGCCTGGTCATAGTAGATCTAACCGATGAATATGATGATGCAATAACTATGATGTAAAATGATTTCTTGAAGAGGGAGAGGAGAGAAAGAACAGTAAGGAGGTTGACCTTCTAACAATATCCAACACAAGGCGAAGAAAACTGCATAGTAGTAGGTATCCCAAACCACCCAGTACTGTTGGGTGAAAAATTTCCCAACAGTGACTATTTTGGTCACTTTGATATCAAAATTTTTCTGTCTTCCTGTTATTTTATCCGCATAAAACTTATATCACAATAATTATTTACTTTTTCTTTTTCATATGGTGTTTTCTGTTTGTGGCTAATAACATTACAGTATTTGCAAGGATCGTTTGAAATAGACCACGAATCGGCGAAAACAGCGCTTGTTTTCTATCCCCATTTTACCATGTGTTACACAAATCACCCGCCACTCGCGGCACTTCAACGTACACACATGAAATGCATATCAAAATAACAGGAATTGAATGACCTTTCTGATGGTGTGCAAATCATAGGGGTCAGTGTAAATGAAAATGACGAAATACCCGGTTCAAAAATGGTCTGTTTCTTTCATCAAATAAATCCCTCTTCACTACTGCGAAATCGTTCCAACATGGTACCAGTGAAAAGCTCAGTGAAAGTAGGCTATAATATGTAAATTTTGACCTGATTGGTCGCCGCGCCGCGATTGGCTTAGCATTTTCACTGTATTACCCCTTCTGGCAATACTATCTCTACACCTAAAATTTAAAGTGTAGAAGCAAAATGTTAGCTTTACTAGAATCAGCATGAAGGATTCTATAAGTGTACCAAATTTCATGTGGATATCTTTGAAAATAAAGATTTTATGGACTTTCGAATTTTACCTGTTTCGCGGGTATTTTCTTCCCAAATGCAAAATTTGACGAAAGACCGATATTGACCAATAACTCAAAGATTGATTATGCCACATGGCTAAAAAAAATTAAGTATTATCTGTACATACAGCTTAGAAGGCAATAAGTTTTGATCCTCTATCTCTACAACTTTTCAAGTTTCAGGATCTCAAAAATGGCAGTTTCAACATCAAAGTGCCAAATATTTATGTAATGCTAATGCATTAGGTCATTTTCACAGTCCTGTAGTTTTTGGAATATATACTCTGTAAGCATGTTATTTATGTTATGCATAGACAGGGTGTTATATTACAATAAAAATGTATTACATGGGGTATGAATTGCTATTTTTAGAAATTGCATGTACATGCAAATGTTGCATTACGCGCCATGGCACGCAAGTCCCTTTTTCTTAAAAGTCCAGCAAGATTTTAAAACTTCATATCTCGTTTAGTTTTTTATCAAATGAGAAGATCTTGGTATCATTTTTTTCGTCTCATCAAGCTCTGTATGAATATACAAACTTATTTTACATTGGATCAATTTTCAAAATCGGTTTGGGATACCTAATAGTAGTATTGGTAACAAAACATGGGCACCGTTGCCACAAAACGTGGTGCAATGGCCACAAAACTTGTGCATGGCTGCAAAGCTTGAGCAACAGGATGGTTAGTGAATGTTCAATTGATAATAACCTCATACTTTAATCATTCAATTTTAACTTTCATAAACTTGTAGGAAGGAATGCTTTTTATCCTCAAACTGCCGGTAACCACCGTCTTATTATTTACCGCGATTTCCCGATTAGATTTGCTTACAGAATCTTACTTACCAGATTTTCAGATTTTAAGCAAAGACCATTTTCACATCAGTTCAACTTTGTTTTGAGTGGCAGAAGTCAACCACCGCCTTGAAATAGTTATCAATTGTTGTCTCTGTCGATATTTCACTACCATCGGTGTTATGCCAATTACCGCCACTCTACTTCCGGATAAAAAATATGCACAACGATGTTGCCACCGGTACAGATTTTTCCTGTCAGACAGGGTAAAATGGCTTCACGCAAAGCCATTTTTCTTCAGACGAAATCGCTCGTAAATTATAGGAAAATAAACTATGAAATTTCGGATCAATGCATAAAATGCTTGGGTTTATTCTGTTTAACTGTATATTGATAGATTTTTTAAAATTTCATACCGTGAGTAGGGAAATGGGAAAAAAATAACATCTCGCTATTGGGGAAAAGCACATGGCCAGAGTAGCAACACAGACATGCGGCCCGCTGCTTTAGCGATGTTGGACCTTAATTTTTTCCCCCTCAAAGAAAGTCATTTCCTTGAGAAACGTTACAAGACAGATGTCATATAACTTTACTGAAAATCAGATTAAGCTCTCTATTTTTCAACTTACACAATATGTTTATAAATTTTTAGCATTTTTCATTTCACAAAACAATAAAATGTCACGGTTGTTGCATCGCCACTTTCAGTGAACAAGAATATGCAATGTGGTCTTGGTAAACTGATCATACAAACCTCTAAATCATTTCATTTTCCACCATTCTAAATTATTTTGTCGGAGAAATAAATGAAACACCGTCTGCTGTCATAATCCAGGGGGCTAACTCTAACGACAGCACCGATGATACAGTTCATTTAGTCGTAGACATGGAATCGGTGCTATCGTTAGAGAAGGCCATCCTAGGGATATCACAATAAATTTCGAGGGAAACAAGTTGCAAACGGATGATGGCGATTACTGGCACGAGCCAGTGACTGGCGCTAGAGGATATTTGCTCCTTGGCCGATCAGGAGTGTCCGACGACAATTAAAAATGTCCTATCCTCGAAGTGCTGGTAACCGCCGTCTTACTCTTATTATTTACCGCGATTTCTTGATTTGATTTGCTTACAGAATCTTACCAGACTTTCAGATTTTAAGCAAAGACATTTTCACGTCAGTTCAGCTTTGTTTTGAGTGACAGAAGTCAACCACTGCCTTGAAATAGTTATCAATTGTTGTCTCTGTCGATATTTCACTACCATCGGCGTCGTGCCGATTACCGCCGCTCTACTTCCGGATCAATATGCACAACGATGTTGCCACCGGTGTAGATTTTTCCTGTAAGGCAGGGTAAAATGGCTTCACGAAAAGCCATTTTTCTTGGGAAGAAATCGCTCGTAAATTATTGGAAAATAAACTATGAAATGTCGGATCAGTGCATAAAATGCTTGGTTTATTCTGTTTAACTGTAAACTGATAGATTTTTTTTTTTTTAAATTTCATACCGTAAGTAGGGAAATGGGAAAAATTAACATCTCGCCATTGGGGAAAAGCACATGGCCAGAGTGGCAACACAGACATGCGGCCCGCTGCTTTAGCGATGTTAGACCTTAATTTTTCCCCCTCAAAGAAAGTCATTTCCTTGAGAAACATTACAAGACAGATGCCTTATAACCTTACTGAAAATCAGATTAAGCTCTCTATTTTTCAATTTACACAATATGTTTATAAATTATTGCATTTTTTATTTCACAAAACAATAAAATGTCACGGTTGTTGCATCGCCACTCTCAGTGGGCAAGAATGCGCAACGTGGTCTTGGTAAATTGATCATACAAACCTCTAAAATCATTTCTTTTTCCACCATTCTAAATTATTTTGTTGGAGAAATAAATGAAATGCTGTCATAATCCATCGGAAATCACTATAAATTTCGAGGGAAACAGGTTGCAAACGGATGATGGCGATTACCAGCATGAGCCAGTTACTGGCACTAGAGGATACTTGCCTAACTTGCTGCTCATTCATCTGTGTTAAGTGCACACAAAAATCACTCTAATGTAATGAGCCTACAGTTGTCTGAAGAGCTTTACTTCCAGACTAATCCTTGAAAAGAGTAGTCTAAAACTAGACAGTACACTTAGACTTAGATCAGAATGAAAATTGAATAGATATAGTTTCTAGTCTAGGCCTAGATCTAGAATATTAATTCTAGTCTAGTCTAGGCACTCTGTCTTAGTCTTAGTCAACTGACTTAGTGTCTAGTCTAGAGTCTAGGACTAGGAGTCGGAGTCTTAGTCTAGTCTAGAAATCTTGAGATTCATCATACCCTTGATCACTCTCCAGCAATACGCCTCTGTATTCTTTTCCATTGTGCATAAGGAAGACTGCAATAATGTTTTCACATGCATATTCCACAATTACTGTGAGGCGAACTCCTTTTGTAACTGTCTCTGTCTCAATGTTTGTGTTCGCCATTTTGTTTCATGTTCTTTTAGAGTGAAAGTTTACAGAAACGCATGCGCAATAGATTGTTCGGATGTGATGGCTATATGTACGGCTGTTGCGAAAAGGATGAAAATGACATTCACACACACACACACACACACACACACACACACACACACACACACACACACCCACACACACGCACACACACACACGCACACGCACACACACATACACACACACACACACACGCACGCGCGCACGCACGCACACGCACGCACACACCCACACACGCAGATTCACATTGATACACATTAACAAGCACACACGCAACCACACACACAAGTATAGATCTACACTCACAAACGTCTGTCAAAATTGAGACACTAAAAGTCAGGTTGATATGATCCAAGCCCGTTTGACTGTTTTGCCTGTGTTCTGATGATTTACCAAAAATTTTGCTGATCACACTTAACAGATTTAGAGTTATGCCTTTGTCAGTTCTATTTGGACTCCAGTAAAGAGGAAAATCTTGCGGTGGAACTTTGCATTCCTGAGATACGTGTACGTATGACTAGACAAAGAGTTTTGTAACTTTATTGTAGAGAGCGCTTGGGTTGTGTCCTCTGCTAAGTCCTCATGCCGACGTTGTTGACTGAAGCTTGAAACTATATAATAATTTACATGAAATTCTGTTACATGAATAAATAGATAGAGGTATGTTGGCTATCTCCTGGGATAGGACCGCTCTTGCGTAGATGCAGTTCATTTAGTCATTTGTTTAGCCACAAGATCGGTCCTATTCCCTGATTATCCCGGTATGTTTGACGGGAAACTGTTGGCATCACTTAGACAGTTAGACTATGCCCATTAAGTTATTTTTGTCGAAAACATGGAACAAAGGAAACTGTTTTGCCTTAAATTAAAGGCATTATGACCAATAGTGCGGGTGTCTCTTGCAATTTGCATCGACAGCCCCGACATTGACAACCTACAGTTCATTTAGAAATAGTCTTACTATTATGGACGTGACACATATTTTCGGCAGTCACCCATTTTCGTCAACACTTTTGTTTTGTGAGTAGCTTCCCTTGAGCTTCCGTTAGCAGGCGGTCGGTACTTGTTTCGTACTTAAGAGTGTTTTCTGACTCTGCAGAGCAACGATGTTGCGTATCAAACTGAACATGGTAAAAGTTTGAAAGAACAGAAAATTTAGTAGTGGTTTTAATAGACTTTTAGTTAATACTTTTTTAATCTCGATTTAACGGACCATTTTCGAGCACTTATCTTACTATTTTTTTTTTTTTTTTACATCAGCATCGTTTGTTAGGGTCTTTCTTGTCGCCGTGATGCCATACCGGGAATTCCCGATAACGGCAAACATCATTTAGGGCGTCTTCAAGTCACTATGTTGCTTAGGTCCTTTTTTTTTTTTTTGGGTTTAATCTTGTCTCATTCCTCTTTCTTTAAGTCTCTTTTAAGCCTTTCTTCTTCTTAGCTTTATCAGAATATATTTGATGTGGTTTAATAAAATGTCAAATAAATTTGCCTTCCTTTTTTTTGTGTTTTCATTATACTCATCATTAGCATAATCAGCACTACCATTATCACCACCATATTGGGCCAAGATAGTGTGTTAGCTGGGAAGTGATATCCTAAATAAGAGCAGATAGTAAATTTGCTTTTTGAGAAAGGCATACAATTTTGATAAGGCATATAATATATGAACATCTAGATTTGACAACAATCATTTAGACATTGGTATAAGAGTAGGCCTACCTCCACAATAGGAGCATCAACAAATATTGTTCAGATCATGGCAGTGATGATGAAATATCCAGTGAAGATCTCTGCTGCATTTGCAAATGATTTTCACCACAAGCTTTGCAAGGGGCAGTCTCCCTAATTATTGTCAAGTGGGTCAAATGTGATCACCAAGGATGCTCACATTGGACACATGTCTCATTCTGCACTCCTTTCAGAGTTGTTAGGCTGGGTGATACGTACATCTGCCCATGTCATCATCAGCCAGCTATGGAAAAATAGTGCAACTTGACCACCTTCTTTTGTCATGTTTGCACAATTTCAACAGTTCTGAGTTAAAATTTGGAATTTGTAACTTTAACTAATTTTTGGTCTGCACATTTGTGAATTCATCGGTTGAATCTGTACTTCAAGTTTTCACTGATTCAAGTGTCTGAACGCACCCTTCCACGCCCACCTCACACACCGGAACATAATTGCCGAAAATACATGACAGATTCAAAATGGTGGAACCCAATGGGTCAGCGTGTTCATTCGCTCTGTATTCCCGGGGAATAGGGTTTTAACCCACATAGACATTATTTTTTGGAGGTAAGTTGGATAACCCTTTGAATTATTTTTGTTTTCAATTTAGTTTTTGTGTTTGGAGTTGGCATTTGGAGTTTCTTTCGTTAGACTGCCGAAAATACTTGTCACCTTTGTAGATTAATAGGCGGATCGATGGGTATAATCCTGGAATAGCACCGATTTAGTCGATACCATTTATATTTGGTATCGATATCATTTATATTTGGTATCGATATATAATTTCAATTCCAGTATTCACGTCTCGAGTCACCGTCACCACCGCGAACCCACTGAGCATGCGACAATGATGTGTGCTCACATCTGGCTCGCGTGGCTTTATCGATCGGATTCAGTGGCGCGTAGTCTGCTGTTCATTTCGTCAGTGTGCCCGCTCTCTCCAATTCTAGTGTCTATATTATACTCCTGGAACAGGACCGATCATGAGAAAATGTAGTGTTCTCGCCTTTGTAAAACTAATAGGTTTTCAAGCAGTCGGTACTGTCCCAGGAGTATATATTATACTACCGGCACAGGACCGATCTTGATAAATGTGCTCTTTATGCCTTTGTAAAAACTCAGTGATTTTCAGGCAGTCAGTGCTGTGCCAGGAGTATATAAACATGAGACTAAATGAAATGCATGGCCCGAATTCCTT
Source organism: Ellobium chinense (assembly GCA_033807755.1). Taxonomy (NCBI): domain Eukaryota; kingdom Metazoa; phylum Mollusca; class Gastropoda; order Ellobiida; family Ellobiidae; genus Ellobium; species Ellobium chinense. The sequence goes on from JAWQUT010000006.1 coordinate 4,555,988, forward strand.
AGTGTCTGAGAAGAGAAAAGGGTTTCCTTTTGGGGATAAATAAAGAAAAAAGGGGCTTGGATTTTTTGGGGTGAAAAGTTGAGGCGAAATATGCGCGAAGTTGGCGGTGCTGTTCCAGGAGTATATAAGCATGAGATTAAATGAATGCATGACTCGAACCTCCTAGTGTCTGAAATGAGAAAAGGGTTTCCTTTTGGGGTTAAATAAAGAAAAAAGGGGCATGGATATTTTTGGGGGTGAAAAGCTGGATTGGGCACGTTCACAAAAAATAAGGAACTGCGTTCCGTTCCCCGTTCAGTGCCAAAATATGGAACTGCGTTCCGTTCCCCGTTCAGCCAAGACTTTCAAATTCCGTTCTGTTCACCCGTTCCATATCTGAGGAACTTAGTTCCGATCTCCGTTCCGTTTCGTTTACTTTTCCCGCCGAAAATAGCACGTGTTTCCGACTGCTGATTTCACAAAGGGAAACAAGGATTTTGATATTTAATGAATGTTACTTTATGTGTGAGTGTTTCCATGGAAAAGTTCAGTTTCAGAGGCGCAAGATTATGTCGCGTATGTAACTGTTACTTGGTGATGAAGAACATTTGGACAAAAAAAAAACACATCCAGATTCACTAGCACAGGCACAGAAGTTAATATTAACTGCCATCTGCCAATAATAACTGAATAAGTGCGGTGTGCTCCACAAAAAACAGAAAATTTGGAGCCCCTCCTTCTTCCAGAATTCACTGCAAGTGAGAGAATCTGGAGAAATTACATGTGCACATACAAGCTTACGATTTCTTATAAATTTGAGAATTTATATACGATTGCACGAAACCCGCGAAAATTGAGAAAACACGAAATCGAGATCATGATGTATTCGAGATCATAAAGCAGGCATGAGTCACAATTTTGGACAAGAGTCACTATTAGAGTAAAATCCTGGCATTTCTTGTTCTTAAAGTCGATGTATTCTGTTGCGTGGTTCTGGTTGGTTCTAGACAGGTATTTTTTATAGGATCCTTGACAAGCAACGCTGCAATTACAATGTGTATGTGTATGAAAAGCAGTGGGCCGTCTACCTAACCCATTACCGCCATCTGCTTTCTTCGTGTGTACTAGACTATATCCCACCCCTAGTTCTCATCTGCCCATCTACGCTACCCAATGAACCTTTATTTCGCTTTCCCAAGTTAAAATTATTTAGGCTTTCAAGTTGATGCTCAGCTGTCAGTCACCATTCACGATAGTAGACCTCTCGATGGGCGTAAGCGTTGTTTGGTTAGTAACAGACTTGAGGCGGTCAAGCCTCGTGACACAGTCCTATATACCAGGTGTCATCACGTCTTTATCAGTAAGGGGACATGCTTCACTTGTGATTAAAAGTGATAAGCCAGTCCTTATTGTGTAATGCGGACGGCAACAGCAGCTTCGTCTCGACGGTCTTATTTACCTGACGCCATAGAAGGGCAGGAGTGACAAACTAATCTTGCCGATTCGAAGAATGACTGTTATGAGGTTGAACGAAGTTGGTGATCCTAGTGCAGCGAGTGCAGTAAATGCCGATTTAATGAGGAAAAAAAAAAAAATCCGTTCGCGAAAAATCACGAACTCTGTTCACGATCGCGTTCACAATAAAACAACGAAACTCCGTTCGCCCCATTCATGAAACTGGAACTAAGTTCCGGAACTTAGTTCACATGAACGGAGTTCCACCCAACTCTGGTGAAAAGTTGAGGCAAAATATGAGAAAAATCAGCGGTGCTGTGCCAGGAGTATATAATATACTCCTGGGACAGGACCGATCATGAGAAATGCACTGTTCTCGCCTTTGTAAAACTCTTTAGGATTTCAGGGAAGCGGTCCTCTGCCAGGGGTATATATATACTACTGGGACAGGACCAATCTTGATAAATTGTTCTTTACGCCTTTGTAAAAACTTAGTGATTTACAGGCAATCGGTGCTGTTCCAGGAGTATATATAAGCATGAGACTAAATGAAATGCATAACCCATCTCCTAGTGTCTGAAAAGAGAAAAGGGTTTCCTTTTGGGGATAAATAAAGAAAAAAGGGGCATAAGACTAAATGAAATGTAGAAGGTGTTTACAATGAATGGCAGTGCGTAGGGCGGGGAGAGCCATGATCGCTAAGAGAAGAGAGTTGCTGGCGCGAGAGAAGTGCTGGTTGATTTTTGGTGGGCCTCTGGTATCGAAGAAGGGGAAAAATAACTTTGCGCGCAGTTCAATATCGATACCGAATCGCAGTTCAATATCGATATCGAATCGGTGCTGCACTATTCCAGGATTATGCCGATCGATGCAATCATGAGAGATGTGTGGAAGAAGAAAAGGATTGCCATTAGCCTAATTGTGGTTTTGTCATGAACAGATTACCAGGAAGCATAAAAGGCTGACATTAAACAGCTAACTTTACTTTTTTTATCCTGGAGGCATACGATGTCGTGAAGGTAAGGATTCGCAGTGAAAAATACCGCAAAACGCGGAGAATTGTGCCAAACTTTAATGCAGCATGAAAGAGGATTCATTTGTCCGTGAATCGAAACTAGGAACACATGACAATAACAGTCATTTTTGTTTGCCTACGTCATTTGACTGCAGAGGGATCACATTCTAGGCTGTTCCATTAAGTGGACCGTATAGTCGTTACAGGCAGTATGGACCGTCAAAGTGCTCAGTGTACCAAAAATAACCCAATTTGATTATTATGCAAATTCTATTCAAATCCAGTTTTGTGCCTACTGGCGAGATCAGATAATCAACCAATGAAAATGCTCAAAACAAACATGTTTGTCAACCACTCTTATTCCATTCATAAAAGTATCACAGTGTGACCAACTTACGCGAGCAGTGAACTACAGAGAATGATTGTGAAAAAGGCTTTTGAAAGATAATAAAAGAACTATCTGAATATTGAATAATAACTGCTGCAAACTACAATCAACGTGTAAACTTTATTTGCAAAGGATAAGAAAACCACAGCAAGGATACCTACTACTCTCTGCTGCAATAAAACCGCAACCAAATTTTTTGTTGTCCTACTAACCTCACCAGTAGCTTCCAAGGAGCCTTCTCTCGCGTCTGGGTAAAAATCAACAGGATTATCAGAAGTAAAATTGCTAATAAAAAATAAACAAAAAAAATAATAAAAAGTAATAGTGAAAACGGCCATTTTGAAAGGTTAAAATGTGGAAAAGTCGATTTCTTACCTTGGAAGTCCATAAATCCATGAAATGACAAGTTTTCATAAAAGTGAAAAACATCCTACTATAAACCACACAAAAATTACAACACCGTGCGTGTATGCGGGCACAATCTCCTGGTTAAACACATCTCCACGATATCATATGCCTCGCGAGAACTGATGCATAGAGGATACTTTTAGTGGCAGTGGCAATTGCTTTTTGTTGTATGGGCATTAAGCCAGGGACGCTGCTTAATTCTTAATGGGCATATTCAGCTACCAAGAATGTGATTCATCCTTAGACCACTCACTGTCATCTAGAAAATCTACTGTCAGTCTGTCTTTACTTGTGCCCATAATATTCTGTGCATTATGATTTTGAATTTCATTCTTCCAGTTTGAATGCTTTTCATAAATAATGAAAGACAAATGGAGCCTCATGAAGCATTCTTTGGAGTCATTAGAAACTTTTGACTACTTTTAATTTTTTTTTTCAGGCCTGCCAATAAAATTAGTTGGGACATGTCCCTATCCCAGATATATAAAATATAAGCAATGCCCATCTAGGCAAAAGCTACACTGGCTAGTGGCTCTGTAGAACTACAGGATGAATGCATTACATGAACATTTGACTTTTGACCGTCAAAAAAAAATCTAGATTTGCTATGGCTTTCTTCTGTAGAATATGTTAACTTTAGTCTTTTCCAAATATGTCAAGTCCAGGGATGATATAAGCTCTGCAGTTTTGCGGATAATGACCTTCTGCAGCAGAATCACAGATGCACTTAACTTTAACAGTTAATCAAAGTTACACACAGTCAGCCAGTTTGAAAGCTATGAAAGCTACAAAAGAATAACCTGGAGGGAAAGAATATCAAGCTGTATATAAGTGCAGAAAGGTGAATTTATATGGCCTCTTTATGTAAAATTGCAGAGCTGCTGGAGAAATATGGGGCATCATTTTAAGAAGTTTGGTATTTTAGCCAGCAGGATACAGCCCTCCTTAATTTTTATATTTTAACTTTTATTTGCAGTAAAGTTGCTCTTTGAGTTTGAGGGTCAGAAGGTCAAAGTCAGAGTCCTGAAATTCGCATTAGCCAACATGGCATCATGGAGATGTTCAAGTTTGTGCTACAGAAGTGACAGCCTGCAGAGATGTCTAACTTTATCACATCTTTCGTCATCCGTCTTTCTGGGAACTTCAGCTAGTCAAGTCTGCCAACAGAAGACACTCAGATCAGACTTGTCATCAAAAAGTCTTTTTTGTGGGAAGCAACACAATACCACTGTGAACCTTGTCAGATTATTACATTACAGCTCCAGCCTAACAGCTGGCCACAGCAAATGGCACAATATTAAGCACATCAAAGCTGCCAATGACAAAGCAAGAGCAAGCAAGAGTAACATGCTGGCTAGCAAAATACAGACAGTCCTTGGTAAGTTCAAAAATGAATATCTTTGAACACAGTTTTGTTATCCTTTTGCTATATGGATGGACTGGGATGCTGTGAAACATACAGTAGAACATCAATAATAACATATAGCTCGGCGCCTCTGTGATTTATACAATGTAATGTGGTGTACATAATAACAAGATTCATCACTTTATAAGTGCACAAAGTGGAACCAATTTTAGGATTATTTGTATCCCAGAAGACCGAAACAGATTTGGAGAATGACCATTTAAGTTGCCTCTGTATCTATCCAGAAATCTCATGTCTATATATGCTATAAAGATTCAGGCAGGTGCTTGCAAACACTCTTGTCTGCAGTCATTACATTAGATGTCATCATCTTCATTGCATCACAAGACATAAAAGAGCCCTCAGCCCAGTTTTGTAATTCTCTCCTGCTGTCACCAATCCCATCAAACTAAACGCAAAACTGGACTGATAGGCACATGCAGCTGGCACCTGGCATCATGTTTTATTATCACATGCCATCACCAGTCAGTTTATATGTTATACTAAGGTCAAGTTCTTGAGGAAAATGCTTAACAGGAGCATTTTACTTTATACATTATAGAGAGGTTATAGTTTATAAGTATATGTTGTATCAAGATTTATTTTACAATCTTTAAGGAGAGAGAATCTAGTGGCCTAGGAATGTTTACATAATAAAGAGGTGTATGTAGTAACAGGGGATATACTATCAAGGTCCCATTATATGCTACTCTCAAAGGCAGGGGAATAGTTTTCATGAAAAAGTTGTATATTTTATACCTGGGGTAATTTACAGTTTCTAAAACTTCAGTTTCTGCTTGATAAGCATACACTAACTGGCAGCACATTACACTGAGTGATTGAGAGCATAAGCGTTGTTAAGCAGCAGTTGGAAAAGAGATCGTTGTTTGTTAAATTTTAGTACAATGCAAGTTTAGTTAAACTAATTTTAATTAGTCTAGACAGTTCTTTTATTTAGCCAGTTCTTAAAGAAGAAGGACATACAGTTTTGTATTACATACAGACTCAGTTTCCTTTTGATTTAGTGTTCTTTTTATTCAGTTACCCAATATCAAGCAGCATCACAGCACTTGGATGGCACTGTTGGACCATGTGTTTGAGTTTGAAAAGCAGTAAGAATATAAGCATTTAATAATTTCAAACTTAATGAGCTAAAATTGTATAATCTATTCTTTATTCAATTTTCACAGACAAACATCCAGATACAAACCCAAAAACGAACACAGAACTGGGAAACTTAATCAAATGGGCCAGGACTAACAATATACCAAATGATGTGATTGACAGAACCATTGACAGACAGGTAGAGCAATTGGTTTGCTTATAAATGATAGGGAGGGGATGAGATAGGGATAGAGATGATGTTATTTTTGTAAATAAAATTATAATTTGTGCAAAGCACATTATATGTGCTAAGAATATATGCCATCACATTCAGTGGTTAAATATTGTTGTTTCTTAGCAAGAAATATGAAACTGGGTATTATTATTTTAACAGCATTACATCAGTTTCTTTCACAAAATAGATGAAGTAGTTATATATGAATGGAAGTGCTGTCTTAGCTAGGTGCAGCACAAGTAGTAGGGACACCGTATATAAAGTAAATCACTTTGAGAAAGTCATAACTTGATTGCATGCATCTTTCATTGATATGGTTATGCATTACTGTGAAGTTGTTTTCGAGATTTTTTTTTTTTCCAGTTCTCAGCAGTGAAGATCTTGCTCTTGACATTTTAGAACAAAAGTTATTATGCACTGAAGATTTCGTTGTTTATCTTGCACAGGTGAAATTGCGTGACCCAAAAAGTATAACTGCATTTGATGGACGAGGCCCTTCCAATACAGGCATGATTATTGAATGTTTCTCGTTAAAACCTCAACACACTAAAAGCTTGCTGCAAGGCATTGTCAAAAAGTTTGGGTATGCTTGTTTTGTATGTATGTCCTTAATGATTTATAAAGGTTACTTTGGCAATTAGAGATAAGAAATTACATAAGTAAGACAGCTAATTAAGGCATTTTAGAATCTCCAAGCAGTTCCTTTCCCAAATTGGCCAGCTTGCCATTCACCGTTTTTTGGGGTTTTTTTGGGGGTTTTTTTTTTTTTATTTTCCACTAAATGGGGTGCACATTCTCGTTAGAGAAGAGACTTTCTAATATATGAAATGAAGCCACCCAGCTCCCTGTCTCCTTGTACTCCAATTGCTTTCTAGCAATATGATAACTAATATTCAATTTCAGATGATGTAGTGGGTTATTTTGTGTACACCATTGAAACCAATTAGCTGTTTGATTCACTGCCGGATCTATTTTTTACAAGGATGCCACTTTTCTGAGAATTTTCAGAAATTAGACAATGATGGTAGATCCAAGTTTGACCCTAGTCTATCCAAGAACCAAGAGGACTCCCGCAAAAAAGAAATTTTGAGACCCCAAATTTTATTGGAAATTTTGGTGCAGCCATCACATGGATAGACTGGATCTACAACTGATGTACGGATAGAGTGGAATCAATACAAAAGTCTTCTTGGGTCAAGAAGATCAGAGTTACTTAAGTTCCATGCTACAGACATCTCTATCTGACAATGTATTATTTAGCTTTTAATTAAGATTCTGATCACCCAAATTCAAACAAAGTTTGATAGTGTAAACCAGATAAAGTATTCTGCATTTGAATTGCCTTAGCATGATTTTGTTTGATATATCTACTGTTCACAGAGGAATTTCATACCGACATGCTGTCACCTGTTCGCATAGCACCAACTAGACAGCTTGGCCATGTGGCTAGGATGTATTTTATGTCAGCTTATAGTTGCTACTCGCGCAGTGGGCGTAACAATGCAGACTTTGGATAGTGTAACTCTGTCGGTTGTCTGGGGCCAGCAGAGGCGTATATCATTATGACAGATGCTTGAAAAACTGTTTTATTGGAATAATAGGGTATCGTATGATTTAATATGGTCTGTAGGACGATGCAATTTTCCTTTAACAGATATAGGCGTAATACAAGGTTGAAGTGGAGCACTAAGTAATAGAAATCAAGTAGGATAAAGTGGAAAGTGCTCAAGAAGACAATTGCAGAGAGAAAATGAAAGAAGGAAAGAAAGGGGTGCCGACGCAGAGGTCGCGGATTCGATTCCCACCACATCACTTTCTTTCCTTCTTTGATTTTCTCTCTGCAATTGTCTTTTTGAGCACTTTCCACTTTATCCTACTTGATTTCTTTATCAGATAGTTTAAATATTGCATATTTATTGTTTAAGAGATTGTTGTTTAATTTTGGAGAGATCTAATATGAATTGCCTCTTTAGATGTAGATGTTTCAGCAATTGGGACAAATTGCCACCCAACCTATCAATGTTCATAGAATTTCGTAAAAAGTGAATGGTATTCCTGTTTTCAGGTGAGACAAGGAAAAGTTGGAAATTTCTGTTCAGTTATCAGTAATTATCAGCTTACAGTTAGCAATGTATCACTAAGAGACCTGGCCTTCTTCGTAGAACAATCAGTAAGACTTATCTTCTTAAGGTCCCTCTGCCTTAACAATTCAGCTACTGATAGTAGTCTGTGCAGGTCCCTTCCTCAGACAGCTCCTACAGATGAAGCACAAAGAACGCACAATGACAGAGATGTACCTTTTGCCCAGAAAGCTTTTCATGCAACAGGGCTAATATTAGGGCCTTATCAACCATCTATTGGGGGTCCCCTTCATTTCTTTATTCCTCATGATCTTCAGATTCTCATACCCCTTCACCCCCCAAACCCACCCCAAGCCTCCACCAGTATTGCTCAGGCTACAGAGGTGCAATTTATGGCCCTAACTGACATTCACTTTGTTCAACAGGTTCAACCTGAACACACCTGCTATTGATTTGTTTGACCACAAGGGTCTTGTGGATGTTGAGCTGTCTGAGGAGGAGTTGTCAAAGGCACAATCTGACCCAGAGAACTTCTGTATTGACAAATACATTGACATGGCCATCGAGGCAGGAGCAGAGGATGTAACACTGGTGACAGATGATGAAAATCCATATTTGCAGGTTGGTTTATATATCTGTGAAATTTCATGCACTGTTCCATGCTAACCATAGCAGTTGAAGTAGACATTACAAGCAATATACTCAAACACTTGCAACATTGGTTTGAGAGGCTGTTATATCTATGTCACCCTCAGCATTGGAATATTAACAGACCTGAGCAATTAATGTGAAATGAGTATTGTTTAATCACTGCACTTCCTAGGACAATATTTATGTAGGAATAATCTAACAAATCAGTTGATTGTGTCCATTATTTGACATGGCTATATCGGCCCAAGGCTGTTGTCTGTAAATCTAGAAATAGGCTGATAAACCATTGATTTCCTCAGAATGAATTTTTTTTTTTTTTTTTAAATACATTCTCATATCGTATTGACATTCAGAAAATGATTTTTGCATGACAGAATTCATTCAGAATAATGATTCCTTATATAAGATCAATACATTTGTGTGGCTTAGGTAATTTTAAAATATATGGCGTTTCACAGCACAAATTAAGGTCAGGGCTGGAAAATGGTACAACGGGGTATTTACAACTCTTCAAGTAGTGCAAAGGTTCACAAAAACTAAGCATGCATTTTACAAAGTGCCCAAAAAAATAATATTGCAGACAAACACTTTGTCTCTGCAAAAATACTGAGAGAGTAATGATGTTACCCCTCAACTGTGTTTCAGATTGCATCTCAAGATTCTTTTTAACTGTAATTACAGAATCAGTAATAATACAGGACAAAAAACGAACACATCACTGAAAATGCTGAGCAATGTGTGCATGTGAATATGATGTTATTTTTTTGGTGAGCAAATCTGTTACTGTTCAAGATCATGGTTTATGGTGTAACTTTGCAGGCTTTTCACCAAGTGTTTAGCATAGAGCTAGTGTACACTTTAGGTTTTTATTTTTTTAATTTTATTCATTTCATGGCCTTTATAATTTTATGCAGTAAAACTATATAGCTGAAAATTACGCATGCCTCGTAAAGTTATGTAACTTATACTTCAAGGAATCTTTCTTTAGAATGGAAAGTCAGCACAAAAATGTTTAGTCCAATGCAGTCTGAGATTGTGTTCTAAACCTAAATGAAATTCATCAAGCAATTTTTGAGGAAATCAGTATTTTATCAACCCATTTTTAGATCCACAAACTCTAGAATTACCCCATGCGTTATAGCTATGTAGGCTGATCATATCTCTCTCATCTCTGATATCATCTTATTCAGAATGGTCCATTGAAATATTTTCAGTGTGGCTTTTCAGCAGCAAGGAATTGGACTGACTAGTAAATTTTCACTGATTTGTGCCGATAGAGCTTCATCTCCAGTGTTTTGAGTCTGTCCTTGATATATTGAGAGGATGAGGTTTACTAGACTAGAGATGTGAATGCACAGAACGAGGACCCTGTTTTTTAGGAGTTTTGTGGGAGTCCATTCCATGCCAGTATATTCTTTTCATTCAATTTTCTACCATCAAAAATCATAAAACTATTACCTTTCAAAATGAAACCAGTGTTCATTGTCATTAATAAATAAATTTGGCGTGAGCAGTGAAATTTCATCAGTGCTTTTCACATGCCCACTAACAATGGCAATTCACTGGTATGAAATTCCTTTCATGTTTCTGTAGCATGTAGTGTTTGTAGTTTAGGCTTACATTTAACTGAACATCCATATAGTCTGTATTGCTCACACAATTTTACCAATCTCTCTTCCTTTTTTTTAGTTCATCTGTGGTCCTTTTGATGTCTCAAAAGTCAGTAAAGTCTTAGGGGACTCTGGTCTGACAGTCATAAATGGAGAGAGGGTTTACTTGCCTAAAATTGTGGTACCAGTTTCACGGGAGTTTCTGGATGGAATGACCAAGATGACAGACAAGTTGGATTTACACTCTGACGTCATAAAATATCATTTCAATATAGAACCAGAGAGTTGATGTACAACTTACAGTGTTTTATCTGAGACTGACATGATGAGATGAGTGAAATATAAGGATAGTGTATTGTTAAATGAGAGTCATGGGAAGGTGTGCTTGTATAAAAACATGTGTGAATGGATGATTATCTTCATGTTGTTCTGCAACTTGAATGGTATTGTATTGGCATTGCAGCCAGGGCAAGGGCAAATTTAATGTAAATGTTTGACTGGACTCAAGTGATGTTGAACAACCATGGGGGGAGTTGTTGATGTGGTCTGCCTTTCAGAAATACTAAATTATATTTTTTCATTGAAGTCTGTCTTGTGTTCAAGAGACTAGTTTCATGCTTGTAACAGCAATGCAATGTAATGAATGGCTATAAGAGTTCCATATAAATCACAAAGCATGCTTTAATAGGTTTTTAACTCTCCTAGGACTGAGCTTTTGTTTTCACCACAACCTTTCAGGACTGATATTTCAAGACAATTTTGAAAGATCATGAGAAAAAAAAATTGCAAAGAAATGATGGATAATCTTATGAAATTTGGACAGGTTAAATCTAGCATGTCGGATTTTCATGTTTCTTTTCTATGTTTATTTTGAGTTATCAAATGTGAAAAAAAAAATTAAATTAAATTGTCAGCTGTCTTTTAATAAATGTCCCACATGCCTAAAGATGTATTTAATACTAAATTTTTTTTCTGACATACTCATTTTATGAATGCGACATTAGGTGACTAAAATATGTTTGTCTGCTACGTGGAGATCCATGAACTGCATACACTTTTGTGCAGTGAATGGGACACTATTGGATGACTCCTTTTACAGGTTTACCCATTGATACATTGCTCGATGGCTTCAAACTGCATGTTGTCACCAATGAAAGGAAGGCAGAATCGAAACTTATATCTCACCTCTGAAAAGGGTGAAATGGGGGAAGTGGCACAAACTTACCCAAACATTATCAATGGAATGCTGGGCCTTCCTTGAACATGCATTGACACAATACCTCCTCCATAGAATTTCATGCAGGTTGACAGTTTCGATTAAATTTTACGTATGAATTTAATTCATCCAAAAATAATGTGCCTTGCCTCCTGTCCATTTTTTTAAGATAGCCTTCATTAAAATACACAGTTGAGCATCCTCAGTGATCCACTCCAACACAATTCAAAGATTGTGAGATAAAACAAAAGCCAAGTCACTGGGAAATTGGCCAAAATTTGACCTTTGCACTGCCTAACCTATCCTATCAGAGATGGAAAATGGGTTTTTAAACAAACATTCATAAGTATTCCAGCTAGCTGTGCATTATTCACAGGAAAAGTGATGTTAAAAAGGGTGATCCCACAAAGGTTGCAGGAAATGCACCTGAAAATATTTGGGCATCCCACAGTGAATGCAGGAATATAAGACTTAGTTTATCTTTGATGAAGATAAGGATTTCTTACCCATGTATATTTGTCTTTCTTGTCTTCAAGTGTTGTGTATGTAAGATGAAAACAAGGCAGAAATAAAATTGTATAGTTTTGTTACAGTTCTCCCATTGTTTATGACTTGTCATCAGGTTGGCCAGTTTTAATTCACTGAAGACTGAAAATGTGTATATGTGTCCTCACCCACTGACCAAGCTAAAGTATTTTCATCCTCACATGGCTGAACACTAACTATGCAATAAAATGGCCTACTGAGTCATAAACCAGTCCAGCACTCTCACACTTTGTCATAGATTACCCTTGGAAATTGTATAGTTTTGGTATTAAAGATAATTCCATGTCATTTTTAAAACTGTCCATTCTTCAGGGAGTTAAAACTTCATGGATGCTTGTTTGAGATATGCTATTTTGTATTTTTTCTGGTCAGTTCATTTTTTAAAATAAATTTTAAGATACGCATACCTCATTCCACTCTTGTCATATGAGTGAAGCCCAAAATGTATGCCATTTAATGCGTCTCCAGATCTACTTTCTCATCATGCCAAAAACAGGTTTTCAACTCTATTTTTAACCCATCGCTACATATGATGTACATACAGTGTGTATCTCTTTATCCTTACCATTAATATCCTATCAAGCATTTGGTTTAAGGTTAGGGTCAGCACTTGGCGGGAGAGTTTCTGGGATATTGCCATCATGCTATAAAAATTTGAGGAACCACAGGGGTTAAATAAATTTCTGTCACTGAAATATTTTAAAGTACAACATTAAAGGAGATTCCTAATGTAATATTTTACACAGTTTTGGGACTTTTATGATCTATTTCCGCTGGTTTTGTACTTAATGTTTTTTTTACTGAGATTGCATTTTGGACAGAAATGCAATTTGATAATCATGTGTCGTTTATAAAAGCCACCACTCTGGTGCAAGCCTCTGATATTCAGTGTGTTGGATCTAGCTGCAGACACACTCAAAGAGCCTCATCAATTTTGCTAGTGGAATAGAAAGTAAATCTTTGGGCATAATGTTAAGTCAGCTGGAATCAGTACATGTATGTGATACTCATTCCGAAATACAAGTATGTAGATGAAGAGAATGTGCTTGTTAGCTATTTAATTGTGTCATGAAATATTGCCTTATACAAGTGTTAAAAAATGAGAAAGCAGAAAATTTTGTGGCAATTGAAAAAAAATAATACAATATACAAGAGACTTTTGGGTGCTTTGGAACCATTCCAGATACAAACTGAGTCATGATGTGGGGTAAATAAAAATTTTATTGCATTGTAGAAAATTTTCTTTAAAAATGCAACATACATGACAATCACACAATCCAGGCTGGAGTTTGCTGCAGGGACATACTGACACCGGCTGCCAAGAACCCTGTTCCCGTAATGAAATATTGCACAAATACATGAAAAGCCTCTGAGACCTTAATGAACTCAGACAATATTATCGGTCACTTTCCATCAGTAATGGACAATAAGATTTTTGGGAATGAAGCCTTATATCTTGTGTAGCAACTAAAGCTTCGCAGTTTATGTTAATGGTAAAACAAATAATTATAGCAATAAAACACGAACACATTTTTGATGAACTACAGAGGATAGTTTGTTGTGCAGCAAAAATGTATTTAAGATTTTGCCTGAATAAAACAATATGGTAGAATTTGTTGGCCTGTACTATTTCATCCTTAGATCTTCTTTTTCCAGTAGTAGGAGTTTCATTTTTTTTCATGTGTTTAGCTGGATTTTTTTTTTCATTTTTCCCTAGGTACCAGGGTATACAATTGTGCTGAACAAAATCACCAACCTTTTTAAGAATATAGAACAGTTTGTGGATTGAAAATTACAGGGATAATTACATTTGAAACAAACAAAAAAAAAAATTCCCATTTCCTCACACCTAGACAATCTTATTATACTGTTAAGAGAGATGGAACCATTTGGAAAGAATACTTTTAAGAAAATCAGGTGAACTTGCCTTTTTCTTATAATTAAGCCTCAATTTTTGTTTCACATTTTGTGGTTAATGCCAAGTAGAATCTGCAAGTCATAACCAGTAGTGTTTCCTAACATGTAATTTAAACATGTAAACCATTCATGGTGGGTACAGTGAAACCCAAGAAATTGGGCCATGCGAGATTCAAATAATTAAAACAGAATTTTTACTGTACAAATGTGTAGGTCTACATGAAATCAGGGTGGCATCCTCCCAAAACAAGATGAGTTAAAAAGAAAATTTCATAACAACAGTGCAGTTTTTCCAAGATTTATAAAAAAGTACCACTGTCATACTAAATCTCAGCATTTGTTTTGCTTGCCTGCCAATATGAAAGCCATTTAACATACAAAGTGTCAAATAAGATGTTGTGGCATATGTTATATCCACACAGTCACAACCACCTTATTAGTTTCGTTGTTCTATTTGAGTAGAAGTTCATGCTGGCTTTGTTTACTTTGTGATATCAGCCATCTGGAACCTGTTCCTGTTACTAACCTATCATATCTATAAACAAATTGCAGTTGCACCTTAATGTTGAAAGAGATTCAACTTCATGTTGTTGTGGTATGATGGATATCCTGTTGTCTACACGGTTGGGATGCCGGCTTAATAAGGCAGATTTGCCGAAAACTGAGACATCATGATTAATTGGGCACCACTGTAATGCTGCTGCAGAATTACATTTCTAGCATTTTACATTTACTCTGCAAGGCATTTCCAGATGGCAGGATGAAAATTTCAAGACATCAGAATTTCATATCTTTAATCAGTATACTCTGCCCTCCACACTGGTTATCATGAAATTTTGGCCAGGTCATTTGGTGTCATCACATTAATAAGATGCTTCTAAGCTCACAGAATCAAGATAATAGACTTCATTGAGCTTTCAGTTTTTACTGCACTCAAATAAATTTATGGGCAACATACAAGGCTATGCAAACCCAAAGTTCACAGAACTCAAATGTCATCAGCACACAAGATTTGTTCTACAGATTATATAAAGAAATTGGTCTGCCCTGCATCACATTTAATGGTCAGTGAGGATAAACATCAGCTTTTTTAGCTGAAATTTATGGGAATTATCCAGTAGGAAGAGGTTAATGGCAGATTACAAGTCACAGAAATGTCTTTCATACTGGTCGTTAAGACCTAAAAGTGCTTTCACTCAACCTCCCATACAAAATTAAAATAAATACAGTGGTCCACATCATTTTCCCACTTTAAATAAAAAAATATTCAATATCAACGGAAATAATTAATGAAGGCAATGAAAGACTTCTGGGTTGATCACTGCACACAGACAACATGCACATAGCTCCATTATGCCATTTCAGCTGACCGCCAAGATCCTGGAAGCAATAACAAGGTTGTGGAGACCAACATGCGGTAACATGCTTGTGGCTTTTACATTCTTCACCTTTCCACATCCAACCCCCTTCCCTTTTTTCTCCCTTAACAACAAGTGGCAACAAGCTACAGCTTGTACCCATCAACGGTTGCGTCATAGATGAGATGTGACCATATTATCTTCACAGACATCACTTCTGTGGTGCCTTCGCTGTTTCACTAAATTTCCCTAGTCTTATCATGAAGTGTCATCACCTCAGTTGAGGAAATACAAATCGTCACGCTCATTCCACGTTTGCCACAGCCCTCTTTTTTTTTTTTGTCGATGATTTGGGATGTTAATATTACTATGATCTCCTGTTTATCTTTTTTCTCCTAGTAAAACAAATGTATTGTTTGCCTTATATTGTCTACGATATCCCAGTTTTACAAGCTAAACCACATCTGCCTCATTATATTGCTTTGAGCAACAGGTTGGAAGCGCTCAATTTCTCAAAACTTCAAAAAAAAAAAAATGACAAAGACAAATATGGAATAAGGGTTACGAAATGTCTTATGTCCCCGTGGCCAAATCCTGAGATGGTGTACTTGGACTGGTCTTAAGGACAGGCTTAAGTAAACGGAAGCACCTTTGATAAAGTTCTTGCACAATATCAAGGGGACCCGATCCCTTTCCTACCCATGTTCTTAAACCTAACCCTGCCCCTAACCCTCATCCAAGCACACCCTGGGTAAAAGGAGAATCCCAGGATTTTAGACCACCTGTATATTGAAGTGACGACTTCTCAAGAAATACAAAAACTATATAAAGTACAGTGGAGCACGGATATAATGTTCACCTTGGGACCGACCAAAAATGTACTCACTAACAGAAGTACCTATTAATCATACACGTACCCATAGAGAAGAAAAATCGGGACCAAAATTACTGTACTCAGTATTCGTGTTTACGTACTAAGCGTGCTCCACTGAATGTCCATTGTGCTTGGAAGAAGTATACTTATTGTTATGGTATATTAAATGTCAACGTCCACCTAAATAATGAAATAAATAGACTAATAATGAATCCGTGCATGTGAAATTCATGCTTAATAACAAAGTATCCTATTAAGTGGGTACTAAATATCAAAGTTTCACTGTAGCTTTCGTTCAAGAAACTTCACAGACCTCGCAGAGGGTTTCCACTTTCTCTTTCATTGTTACATTCTGATTCTACCATATTATCGGAGTGGCATCTGGGCGACAGCCAGGAGCTTAGCATGATGGTAGTCAAATGATCATTGACCACCGCTTGGAACAAACAAAAAAAAATAGGTCTTATAAAATGTTTAGATTTAAAATGCACATACCAGGAAAAAAATTGAAATGAGAAGTGCCAGCGCTCATCGCATGTGAATTACCAGCTTAATAGACTTAAGCCAGAACACAAAGTTGCGCAAGTCACTTCGGATTTTTAACAATAATACCCCCCTCTCCATCTCCTTTCTCACTCTGAGTCGCTCCTTTTATATCGCACAGTAAAATGGAAATGATGGCCATTGGTCAAATGCAGCACATCTTAGCAAGCAAAAAGGAAAAAAAAAATGTTGTCACTTTGAATTTTTACTGGGTCAGTAGCGCCTTTTCTATTGTGCCGTGAGAAAACTTCATCACTCGCACCTAGACCCAGCCACAAAACCACCCGTAATCCCAATAACTAGACTTTTCATCATGTTTGTAGGCACAGAATGTGAATATATATCTCGAAGACAAACGATAACAGCAAAAATATTCAGGTGACTGGTTTAAGTTCCCCCTTTTTCCATTGGCCGATGTGAAATGGAGTGATAATACAGTAATATGAAATACCATTTTGTTAGCTTAGGCCTATGTCATTTCTTAACCTTGACTAGGTCTAGACTTAGATCATATACAGTAACTGCAACACAATCTGAAGACTTTTGTTACCAAAGACTATGCTATTACGTTATTATGTCGACCCAGTCTGTTTTTAGTTCTAACTTTACTGTGGATGTTTTAAAAATGCAAAGTTCTAAGAAGAAGCTTGATGGCTAGTGTCAGACGTAGGCTCATAACACTGTTGCTGTAATCGTTGTCCATGTTAGCATTGTTTTTGTTGTTAGCGACCATGTTTTACTGTTGTTATCATGCGCACTTAGTTCAGATGGTAATGCATAAAAATAACCTGCTTTGTGGGCTATAATACTATGTTTGTGGGTTTCATGCATGCTACCGTGCACATACATCTGTTATGTAGAGTGACCTGGAGAAGAGTGTAACGATTGTGCAGGTTTGCCTACCTTGCGTCGACTTCCGCACCATTATGTAAAAGCATCACATCTCGTTAGTACGAGGTGCGATGTCCTCGGACTGTGCCTACAAACGCACGTTGATTCACTCTGGTTATCACATTCCTCCATTACCTTCGATGTGCATCTAGTGATCTAGTCATTTGAAAGTCAGCACAATGATTCCAAGACTGCTACCAAGTCTAGAAGGACGCTTGGACGTCTTTCGTGTCGGTGTATCAAGTACCATTTGCGATCCTGTGTATATATGTGTATATATCTTCTCAAATCTCAAACCTTCTTTCCCATCTATTTAATGTTCATCCCAGGGAGGTGGGAAAAAAGTCACACGGAGCAAAGTCCGGCAAATACGATCGACCGGGGTCATTTATTATTATTTTTTTTTCGGTCAGAGATGGCTGAATTCTGAGGGCGGGAGCGAGCAGATGCGTTGTTGTCATGATGCAGCATCAGTCAGTCGCTATTGTGGGTCTGCACAGGTGGCTTCTGTCTTTATTATCGGCATGATCCTACAGTGAAAGTCAGCATTGACAGTCTTAACTGCAGAGAGTTCCATGCGACGTATTCCTCTCTCCATGGTTCATTCAGCTTTCTTTCCATTCAGCTCAAGGAACGGATATTTAAGACAATAGAAGAGATGTAGGCGGGTTAGCAGATGGTACTTGACATGACCACAATACAGACCTTCTGAGGTACTTCAAAGATTGGTGGCAGTACTCCAGTTATTGTGTAACTTCCTAAAAGATTGCTTCGAAGCTAATAGAGGAGTGGTTATAGTATACTGATAGTAAGTGATTTTAAAGGCACGGAGAGTCCAGGGACTTTTGGACGCACTTTGTATCCAATAATAAGTCGGATGTTTGTGGCTGGACTAGGCTTTTTTTTTTTGAGTGCATCGCAGTTTGAACAGGAGGTTTATTAGGTCTTTTCACTCATCATTTTTGAATCCTCTATTTCTCTTTCACTCTCCTTCCCTTCTCTTCCCTTTTCTTTCACTCTCTCTCTCCTCTCTCTCTCTCTCTCTCTCTCTCTCTCTCTCTCTCTCTCGTTAAATATCAGTATCTTTCTCTTTCTCTTTCTCTTTCTCTTCCTTTCCAATCACAATCGACTCTCTTTTCACAATCCGACTAGCACTGACGCCATGACCAAGCACAGGCTTGGTAACCACCATGAACGGATGTTCCAGCATTTCTGAGGGTGTGGGACGCCTCTCTGGATCCATTTCAAGCACCTGTGCAAATGAAAGCGTAGATGACTGAAATCAAGCATTAAATTTAAACAAGACGTACGCTGCAAGTGTGAAAAACAAAACAAGAAAATAGACTGCTGAACATCTCTGTTGTTGATGTAGACTATGTACAGATATACACTGATTTTTACAAATAACCAGCAGCCCGTCAAAGTCGTTCTTTTCTGACTATATCAACTTACTGGTATAATATGTGTGATACATATTTTGTTCTTTCATCACGCGGAAAATTTTTGACCTAGCATTATTTATTTGGCCTGAGATTTTACGTATAGTTGTTTAAAGTGGAAGGGGGTCATTCATATATGAGCAGTTGGGAATTGTGTCAGGGTCACGGGTAAAGACTAGCGACCAGCAATGACTTTGTTATGTATTTCATTTGTAATGTTGTATATTTACATGTATGTTATGTGCGTGTATTAAGGAAAGGCACGACCATTATCCAGAGACTGTCATGCACATGACTTGGTGTGCAACTTATCTTCATGTGTGCCCTGGATTTCTATACAAAATTGCACACCAAAGTGCTGAGTGGTGCATTCTCCTCCCTCAAGGGTGATGATCTTAGGACAAGTGTCATTAGCTATGGCACTAGTCGTGTGAAACCAGATTTTACCCACGTCTCTTTGACACCTTTATGCATGATCTGATGAAGGCTTTTCCCGAGTTTCCTGTCTAGATAAATAGTTATTTCATTTAACATCAAAGGGTGTTTATAGTTTCAGATAATTCTGCGTCAAGACAAAAAAAAATTTTTAAAAGCCTTCGTAGGATCACGCATAAAGGTGTCTACGATATGTGGGTGAAATCTGGTGTCGAACAACTGGTGTCATAGCTAATAACACTTGTTCTAAGATCATCACCCTTGAGGGAGAAGAATGCACCATTCAGCACTTTGGTGTGCAATTTTGTATATAAATCCAGTGCACTCATGGGGATGAGTTGCACACCAAGCCATGTGCATTACAGTCTCTGGATAAGGGTAGTTGTATAACATTTTAAAGCAATTTTCCTATGGGATAAGTAAAAGTGGTATTTTCAAAACATTGTAATTCATGTATAAACGATTTAAATATTATTGTCTGGGAATATATAACTGTATCCTCTGCGCAAAAATGAATCAGTTAATCTAACCGACATTTATGGTTTCCGCTTTCAAAATTTGTGCGCCATATCCGAGGAAAATTACAGATCTCAAATCATATCCAGTTGCAAGGTGAATGTACGTAGCGGATGGCAGAGAGTTGGGTAAACTCTGTCTTTTTCCAGAGGAAATATAGCTTGTGGTAAAGGTCAGAATGAATGGCCAGTGACCGTATGTTGCCTGGTCCATTCCATATCCCGTGTATGACTCTGCACACATTCTTTTCAGGTTTGCCTTGATGAAATATGAAAATAATCATCGTTTCAGACTTGTAATCTATTTTAATTATAACACGGATCATATTTATGTAAACACGCACAATCAAGCTACATTTCAGATAGTCTATTAAGATAAGAATGCATCAAGACTTTAGTCACGGGTATGACTGTGGAGAAAATGCAAAATTTACACACACAAAAATTAAATATGATGAATTTCCTGTGAAATTAGCTTTGTACATTATCTCACGCTTAATTGACTGGTAAATTCTAAAATGCTTTACGAAAATACATGTTATACAGTATTTGTTAAGGTTTCATTTATTTGAAGGAAGTGTCTGCTGTATGTGAGCAGTCGGGAAGTGTGTTAGGGTCACGGGTGAACACTAGGCTCGCACACGGAAGTTAGGGACCGATTCAGGCAATAGGTATTTAAGAATTAAATTGCTGTGAAGTTAGCGTCCCTGTAGTGTAGTGGTAACACGTTCAGACTTGCAAGCTGAGCGACCCTGGTTTGATTCCCGGCAGGGACAGAAATGTTCGAGTGTAGGTTTTTTTCGGCCCTTCTTCTCTAAATTGATCATTCACAGTAATTTGGTAAAATCCCTGGTGACACACTTCCTTAAAATAATATGTAACACCTGAAAAAATTATCAGACTAAGCTCACCTTCCTTCCCCCTTAAATATAAGAAAAAGAATACCATACTACTGTACTGCCTTTCCATCCGGTTACATGTATAACGTCATATTTGCAACATGCAGGTGTCGCATGTGAGACCTGCCTAAACCGTTCACCCACTGAGCTGATCCAAGTTAATCTACAGTATATCATTACTGAACATGCCACATAATTTGTGTTACTGTCTCAATATATCATATGAATTTATATCCATCTGTCAGTTACCCAGTGACTCTACTGACGCTATAAACAAGCCTCTCATCAAGCTTTCACAGAATGACACCTGCCACTGACAGGTATGGATTTATTTAGTTTGCTGTTGGTCCCACTTGATCCTCTTTCCTGGATTACAACAGTTTGGGCCCATGAATTGGAAGAAGTGATTTAAGAGACCCTTTCTAGCTTTAGTGGTTTCCATATGCACAAAAGTAACAAATAAAAACCTGTGCGTGATTTTGGTTTATTTTTGTTTTAAAACTTTCTGAATCTTCAACATTCATAGGTATTGTCACAAATGCAATCAACTAAATATCTGTCATGGTGGGGAATAAAACCATTTTTCCTGTAATTGAAAACATCCTAAAAATTCATTGTTCATAAATTTTATTGTGCATTAAGTGATTGAGGGTTATAGTTGTAAATTCAGTGCAAATCGCATATTATAAAGCTACAATATCAATCCATTATAATCATAATCAAAATTTCTCAGAGAAGATGAAACTGCAAGGAATGAACATTTAAAACCGTTCAACATGAGCATGACACACACGTGATGATTTAGGTGAGGAAGTTTGCGTGCTGATACATTAGCTAGTTTAGGCCCAAATGCAGACTGAAAAGTGTTAACATTATTACTAGACTACAATAAAATAATCTCTTTCAGAAAATGTGTCACATGTGTGACCATCATAATATACAATACAAAACAAATATTTTGGCCTATTCTCTTCATTCTAAAAGCTCGATCATTATGTTTCCAATAATATCACTTAGCATCACAAGGTACAATTAAAACAGAAGTCGTCTTCTCTTTGGGGCCACATACTGTGTCCAGACATGACTGAAACCTTTAGAAAGTCAACAGAATCCCTGCTTGCCAGACCTTGTGAGTTCTTTTAATTCTTATAATAAGTTATAATCATATTCCACAACCACCCATGATGAGTGGTTCTTTAGAAATGGATCGCTTTTCTATTGACAGTTTCTGTCAGACATTCCATATGATGTGCTATGTAGATGTAGCCAGCGCAATAAGATAAAGTGTATTTCAATCTGGCGTATATTGTTTAGGATATCAATGCACATGGATTTTTTTTTTTAATGCAAGGAACCATTTCACCAACTGAAAACACAAAAAACCTTCAGAGTGAACAGTATGGCTTGAATATTTGCTTTGTGTTGACTGTCACACACGTGACGTCATGTATGCGACAGATGTTCTAAGTGAGATTACTAATTAGTAGGTCAGTAATAAGCTTAACAATTTTCATTATATTGCCAACCTCGGCTAGCTATCTTTGTACTTGTATTTTCCACCAGTTTGAAGACAACGTGTTTTTTTGTAATGCAAACTTCTTGACCTCCACGGTCACGTGTGACATACTAGGGTAGCGTCGTAACTATGTTCATTTGTTACAGTCTTCTCTCAGATTACATTTTCATAATCTACTCATATTTAAGCTTAATGATATTATGTTTGCTTAGACTTTATAGTCCTAAACTAGTGTATTATGCAAAATCAAATTGTCGAATATTTTTGTCACAGTTTAGAGAAAAAAAATGGGTGTTGTCATCCATCACAACAAAACTTCAATTGGTTCTGTTCATAATTTTACCCGTTAAAATTTTAAGGTTCAGTATGTTTGAAACATAAACCACAATGAAATCACTGGTTTTCACTTGTTTACTTTTGTGCTTGTTTGGACCACTTAAGCTGGAATTTGCCCTTTGCATGCGCCTTCCTGAAATTTCTGGCTGCCAGAATTTGGCAGAACTTGGGTTGCTCAGGTATAGCACATGCACGATGTGAAAAGTTCATCTAAGATTTCGGCAGTACTCTTCACCTGACAGATATGAGTCTCACACTTCAACTAGTCAGGAATTGATTTTCACTCTGAGGACACTGAGCACTTTGTCTGTTTTCGGAGCTGGATTTAGTTATAAGCCACATTTTTTGTTCTTTCTTTGAGAGCAAAAGAGTACCATTGCTAGGTGCCTGCTTAAGTTCATCTCTTTTGCTACAGCAGATGCATCACATCATATCAAACCCTGCGCGGCACAAAAGGAGCAACCATAGCACATCTAAACCCAACTGAACCCATGCCCAAACACGTGAGGGTGAGGGGAGGGGAGACGAAGGCGGAACACTGGAAGGTCCTTGTCTCCATAAAGGGCAACCGCTGAAGGGAGTGTTACATGAGAAGACCTACCTTCTCAGTGAAATCTTTAAAATTGGCATCTCCATGTAAAACCTTGACCAGAGTCCTGGTGCCTGGTGCTCCTCTCTCCCTTCTACGAGCTGGACGGCTTTTAATCTTCTGTCTTACTGCCATCCCAGGGGGAACTTCTCCAATGTACTCCTCTATAGCGGCAAGCTGGTCGAATTCGTCTACACCCTGCACGTTTGGAGCACAGTAAAATTAATTGTCTCACTCTGTCCAACTCTTTTCCTGTATTAAATGCAATCTCTCTCTCTCTCTCTCTCTCTCTCTCTCTCTCTCTCTCTCTCTCTCTCTCTCTCTCTCTCTCTCTCTCTCTCTCTCTCTCTCTCTCTCTCGTATCATTGCAACAGGCGAGTCAAGTTTGACTCGTTTCCGATCCGCATTAGTAACTGGTAGTGGATATTAACACGATAAAAGCATTTTTCAAGTAGCCTACTCTCTGTGGACAGTACGTGTATACGTGTTTACGTGTTATCCCGAACAACTAACATGCCGGTAAAAAATAACTTTAAAGTGTTTTGTAATGTCATTTCTTTTCCATCTTGTGTTACGTCATACCCTGGGATTAAAAGCAGCATCGAAGTAACATTATATCTATGTAAAATTACTGTAATGACCATTACAAAAAGTATTGATCTGGAAAAAAAAAAAGTCATCACATACAATCCCGCAAGGGCACTTAAAGAAGTGTTGCTGTAAAATGTCGATTTGATTTATGTAGAGCAGAAGTCCTAAAATACGCCAAATACTACCGTCATAAACAGTACATAGTCTATACTTTGTTTGTTTCGTTTCAAAAGATCTCGGTTTTCAAAGTCAGGCAATCCTTTCATTAAAACAGGGATCTCTATCATCTGATTATTTTTTGACATGCTCGCTGGAATGCCGTTATGTATAGGATAAGAAAGGGAGAGGGTAAGAGGACAGTGCCAGCATGTTGGAGAAAGTAAGAGAGAGAGAGGACAGCGCTTTCGGCTACCACACGTTTACGCTGAGCTTCAGCTGAGCACTATTCTCTCTCTCTCTCTCTCTCTCTCTCTCTCTCTCTCTCTCTCTCTCTCTCTCTCTCTCTCTCTCTCTCTCTCTCTCTCTCGCTTTCGCCCTACACAAAAATTTCGAAATATCGTTTAAGCGAGCGCAACTGGCGGTGCACGAATTCCAGTGTCATGAATAACACTGTGATCTCATCAGAGTGTGTGTGTGATTTATTTTGTTTTGGTTGTGTGATTTGTTTCGGTAGGGATGGGAATGGAGAGGAAGAGGTGTATTGTAATACTAACCACGAAAATAGGGTTACCCGTAGACAGCTCCCCTAATACACATCCAAAACTCCACATGTCGATGGCGGTCCCATATCGCATGCCGAGGATAACCTCTGGCGCGCGATAATATCGAGACTGAATGTACTTGTACATCTGTTGCTGTTCGTAACAACTGGAGCCGAAATCCCCGACCTTTTAGACACAGAATAGAAAAGAAGAGTTGTGAGTGAATGTCCCAGAGGTGGAGGTCTAGAATGAAGGAAATTAGGGAGGGAACGGTGGGGGAGATCGTAGAGTGTGGAGACTGGAACAGCTGACGCAAGTTGATTTGGCATGCAGCTAGTCAAAATGAGGCTAAGGCTGTTTTTGCTACATCACTGATACGACATGAAGGTTTAACATGTGGACATTCATTAAATGATAAAAAAAAAAAATGCCTAGTATTATCATGGCCCTGGTGGCGCGATATGTAGTTAATTGGAGTGAAAAGGGGTTATCCCATGGAATGGAACAAAATTAGGCGAAAATCGCAATTGCAGAACTATGTAATTCATACAATATGCCCCATATCACAAAAACTCAATCTTATCAACAATTGCTGACCATTTCTCCATAAAAAATCAGTGTCCTTTTGTGTAGAGAAATGATTTTACTCTGATTTCCTCAGGAAACTAAAATTCGATTTAGGATTATCCCATTCAGGGGGCTCTGAACGAAAAAAGCCGCATTTTACAAGACATTTGCTTGCTGTCCGCTCCCTCCCCC
>JAWQUT010000006.1:4584218-4595141 GCA_033807755.1 Ellobium chinense
CTGCCTGCCTGCCTGCCTGCCTGCCTGCCTGCCTGCCTGCCTGCCTGCCGATCTGCCGGCCTGCCTATCTGTCGGTCTGTCTGTCTGCTGTCTGTCTGTCTGTTTGTCTGTCTGTTAGTTCATCTGTTCATCTGTCTACCCGCCTGTCTGCTGTCCGTCTGTCAATCCGTCTGCTCGTCTGCCTGTCTGCCTGACTGCTTGTCTGTCTGTCTGTCTCTGTCTGCCTGCCTGCCTGCCTGCCTGCCTGTCCCTCAAAGCACGATGAACATGCAAACGTATGCACAGTCACACAACCGGATAATGTGTGAAGCACGTATGTGAGAATCTTTATAAGAAATCATATGTACACATACATGTATTATAATTCATTTCCCGTTGTTTTTTTTTTACAACTGTCCAACGCCGGTTCAAGTACATGCATTGTATTCATGTACTTGATCCCACGCAAATAATTTACCAAACCCATCTCCTTCACCTTCTTCATTTTAACGTCCCAAAACTCCACAGCCGCTACAGTGCGAAATTATTCACCATAGGCAGAGCGAGGATATCTTGCGACCAGGGGGGAAGTAGAATTTGGGGCCTTCCCCTCCCTCCCCCACCTCTCTGGTATCATGCCCTTTCCCCAGTCAGTCCTACCCACAGAAATAGTAGAACTCTTGTGATCCTACCCTATATTATACATGTACTAAGGGTTGTTGTAACGAGTAAAAAGTAACGCCGCTACGAGTACTCGTTACAGTTTTCGAGTAAGAGTTACTCGTTACAAGCTTCATCTAAAGTAACGAAAAAGTACTCGTTACCGACTTTTTCTGTAACAATTACAAAATTCTCGTTACTTTTGTGTGTGTATGTATGTCATGCGCTTGCTTGACGGCCTGATTTGGATTTTCGGGGAGAAAGAAAAAAACAAAGCAAGCCGATGTTGGCGCAAACTCCTTCGTCTGACCACATGTGCCTGTGCAAAACTAAACGGTCATGAGGATCGTGGGGTCCACGTAACGGTACCACTGATCCTTCCTTGTTCGCTGCGTTAACATCGTCACGTCATGATAATGTAAACAATCGAGATAAGTGCACCCTGCGATCGCACTGGTAACTAGCGATCATTTTTCAACTGTTTTTGCTTGAAATCGAGATGAAAAGGAGCTAGTGGTGGGGCGTAATAACCTGGCGCCTACCTGGAAGGAGGAAGTTGGTGGGGGAAGGGATGAAGGAGACAGACGTAGGATACTAGGATCAGGCCTCACCTTCGCGCCACCCAGTCGCGGGCGGGAGGGCGAGGCGGGGGAAGGGATGAAGGGGGGACAAGTTGTGTCGTGTCAGGCCGCCCGCGGTGTAAGGGAGAGGGATGAGAGCGACGATCTCATCTGTGTTTAGTCGGGAGGAGATGGGGAAGGCCTGAATAGAATGGCTGTGGAATTTGAACACAGACACCAGACCGCAAAATGGTGTAAGTTTTTTTTTTCAAATTATGTGAGGATTGAAGAATGGTAATGTAACCGTCACGTGCAAGCCAGAATACGCCGGTGTCATGCTTTATCTCTTCGTTTTACAAATACAGTACAACTTACTTATTAAGAGGATACGGTGTGCGGTTGCAAACGCACCTGGCCTGCATTCATTACAGAGATGTCATCAACTCCATTGCGTCACAAGTCATAAGCGAATCCGCCGTCCAGTGTCGTGGTTCTCTCAACCAATCCCGTCAAGCTAAGTGCGATGGGGTTGGTTGAGAGAACCACGACACTGGAACATGCTATCTCCACTCTGTTGTGACAGGGTCGATTTCTTGAGAAAAATGCTTATTATGCTTAGAGGGACCATTCATGTTTATAGTTCATAGAGAGGTTATAATTTGTTTGGGATCAAGGTTTATTTTAAAAGGTAAACAAGGGAAAATTTTATGCATTAGGAGTATATACTTAATAAGGAGGAACGCGTAGCATACCGGTAGTTAATGTCGAGGTCTTACTGGGTTTGGCCAAAACCTTTTCTGGAAGCTGTAGTTTATCTAATTAAGATGAATGAATGACTGAACAAAGGACGGAGAGAAGGTGGAGGGCAGGGAAGGAAGGAAGGCAGGCATAATTATATGACACAATATGACATTGATCTAAAAGAGAAAGAGGGAAGGGACAACTGAATCGATCATTTCAAGCCACAGAAGATCAAAGTTACAAAATGACCAATTAATTGCCCTTTCTGATTCTCTAATCCAGTACCTAAAATCTCACAGATTTTTAATTTCATTGAAAAGAAAAACAAATTCTAATGTATCCAGGGGGAAAAGCTTTTAACACAGTGCATTTGGTAAATCTCGCTTTACGTTTTCTATGTCAAATTAACGATACACACAACTGAAGGATCATAAAGATGATACTGGAATAATAATAAAATATAAACTGTGTGACTGAAAGTCACTGTACTAACACAGGATTGTATTTTGGAGATTTCTCTCTAAAACATGCTGTGCACTTCGTAAAATTGTTAAGTTCCTTGTGGATAAGCAGATTTTTAAAAAAAAAACAAAAAACAAAGGTTTTAAAATAAATGGCCATTGACACCAAAACGAACAAAAGCTGCTCTTCTGAGACATCAACACAAATAAAGTAGATATTATTCAATGACTTAGACTAATGGATATCACTCAAAACACAACCGTGATAACTTATGTGAAACATGCCACTTGTTACTTTACAAAGTAAAGTAATTGTAACAGATACTTTGCTTTAGAAAAAGGTAAAGTAATTGTAACAATTACTAATTTTTCAGAAAAGTAAAGTAATTGTAACAATTAGTTTTAAAAGTAACTTTTAACACCCTGATTATACTTCCACCACGTTCAACGATAACCAACGTTCGCTTTCAGTCTTGTTTTTCCTCTCTTGTATTCTATTCTCCCCAGTAATCTCAATTCTTTCTTTTTCATTTTCCTTCCCTTCCCCTTCTCTCTCTTTCTCTCTCTCTCTCTCTCTCTCTCTCTCTATCTCTATTTCTCTCTCTGGCTCACTCACTCACTTTTAACCTCTAACAGTGCACCCCTCGTTCTGGCATTGTTACTCAACACAGACACATAGTATGTAAAACTCATTCTGCTATCTGCGCCCTCGTCATCCCTCATTACCTCACATCTTCTCCATATACCGCCATTCAGTGAAACCCAACCTCTCAGGCATCCACTATCATGCAGAAGCGGATTTAGGCATGGGCGTAACGGTCACCAGAGAGAAAAAGAGGGGAGGAAGAGAGAAAAAGAGAGAAAGAGAGAGGGAGAGAAAGAGGGAGAGTATGAAGGAACCGGATGAATATTCACATTTTTCATGTTGAACCCTTCGCTATGGCAGTTTGCCCAAAGTATGCTCTCTGGTAAAATTCTTTTTAAAAAATGACTAATATTCTTTCCCTCATTCTCTATCTCTCTGTCTCTCTATCTCTCTCTCTCTCTCTCTCTCTCTCTCTTTCTCTCTCTCTCTCTCGTTCCTCCCTTGTTTATCTTCTTTTATCTATCCTCTTTCTGAAGAGCAAACGGTCCCCCTCCCCCTTTTTTTTTTCTCTTACACCACGGACGCTGAGCAGCTGCCCATTAGGCCTTTTTTATTTTAATAGGTCGTCCTGGCCCCAAGCTGGAGGCCCAGCACGTTTCTCGAGTCCAGGGTCCCGCAGACCTTAAATTCGCCCCTGGTTTATCGTGCACCCAGGGCCCTAGCAGACCTTAAATCCGCCCCTGGGTTATCATGCATCCAGGTCCCCAGCAGACCTTAAATCCGCCCCTGGTTTATCATGCAGTGCAGTCATGCCGTAGCCGTCAGCTCACTCACATGAAGAATTCGTTCATGGAGACGATGCTGTATGTCCCGTATGCGTCCTGTTTCCGCAAATCCTGGAGTATCCTGAGTTCCTCTCGCGATTGTTTCAGGTAGATCTTCTCATTTCTCACAATCTTGAGCGCCACATAACGTTGCTCTTTGTGATCGAACGCTTTGATAACCTACAAGGTCAAAGGTCACAAGTTTAAATGCAGGTATGGGAAATTCCACGGTACTGACACTACTAGTCAAGTCGTGCACTGAAATTTCTTGAAATCACTTGGGCGAAAAAATAGTTTTATATGACAACAAATGTAGAAAAACGAACCTACAGTAACTAACNACACACACACACACACACACACACACACACACACACACGCGCACGCACGCACGCACGCACGCACGCACGCACGCACGCACGCACGCACGCACGCATATTCTAGAAGGATTAGCACTTTTCTTTCCTTGATACTGTTGAATATAGTTCTGATACTGAGAAAACGTGACAGAGAAAGACATTACCACTGTACTCTTGTGTATTTCGAAGTTCTCTCCATCAGAACCATTATTCCTGTAGCATTTAAAACACCATAAAACGTTCAGGAATAAGTAGTTTGTTTACACCGACCTCTGTCCAATTTGTGTCAATATTTTTTGTCTTTACATACGAGGATTCAATTTCCGACTTGATGATGTAGTGTGAATAGAGTGGAATCTGACAAATATTTGGGCATATATTATGTCTATGCGATGTAAACCTTGATAACAGATGCTAATTATGTACTTGATTACAGTTATTTCATAAACCGTGTTTTTTGCACATTATAAACAAGAGTCTTACAAAGCTTAGATTAAATTCTGCAAAATCTGTTTATTTTGTCACTTTTCATCAAATGTCAAATAGTCTTTATTGACAGGTTTAGAACTAAAGAAGGCCATCTCACATCAATCAAGTTCTGAGTAAATCAATGATGAGGGTTTTTTTTCCAAGTTTTCTGAAATGAAATTTGGTATCCTTTTTTATTTGTTTTTGTCTATAGCTTTTGTAGCAACAGACATGAAAGGAAATTTGAATACAATATGAAGGTGGCGATGCAGACCCTAAACTCTTCCCTCTGAGGTTGGAGATTTGGGAAAGGCCATTGTAAAGCTCACATGTGAAACTAATAGCCACTGTGGTTCCAAATTTTTAAAAAATGATGACAGAGCCTCACGACATTATCATTAAGTCACAGTCCTAAGCAAATCGCCTATCTCATTTCAGTGAGTTTTTCAGGAGAGTGAAATTAAATTAGGCAGCTTTACTATATTCGACGCATGATGCTAACGCTTGTGCAGGTGAAATCTCTTGCGTCAGGCAAAGTGGTTTGGCACTTTTTTTTTTAACGAATCACTTTGTGACTTTGTTTCGTCTGTGACATTTGATTGGTGTATTGGGTTATAGAAAGAATAAAAAATTGCCTGTTTCTGCTATAGACGACCTGCCTATTACTGTGACGATAAGACCACTGTGTTTCCATCTGAGGGTCCATATATAGCCACGCCTTTTTATTAACAGTGGCCTTTGCGAGCGAGCAGTGTCTAAGATCATGGCTGTTGTATGAAAGAGAGATGATAGACTGTATACAGAACCATACTGAACGACCAGCCACCCATATGATATGAAGTTGTGGATAGGTGAGCAAGTAAACAAGAAATGAGAGATGAGAGGGACATTTTGCCCAACCAAATAATATTTGCGTGTGTCTTTGATTACAACCACTGAATGGCCAGAACAAGTGTAATGCGTTATTACATATTAACCAGATTTTCAAAGCAATCTTAGATCTCATCACCTGTTGTAACAATGGCTGTGTATCATGTGTATCAGTTTCACAGTTCAGTACCTATTCCTCTCCCACCCCTCCTTTCGTGATTCCTTGCCTAAAGAAGAAGCATTTTCTTTTAAATCGGTTACGACACTGATATCAAACCTCTCCGAACGTGCCTTTCCCTAGATGAGGCCTGTCGACAACCTCGAAGCGATAGTTGATGTGATCATGCGGAACGACCCTGTAGAAGTGTTCATCGTCGTCGAAGAAGTCGGCAGGCTTCTTGGCTGGCAGGATTTGGTCGGGAGAGCCAAGTTTCTTGGCCTGTAGTCCAAGATAGTAAATCTCTGAGAAACCCTTGATTTCCTCTCGTTCATAAGGCGTCAGTTTGGAGCTGAGAATGTGAAACAATAGATGCATAGCCCTTGACCCCATTAGTTGTCCCCGTCCCCGCAAGCCCCCCTCCCCCCACCCATGCAGACATCCGTGTATCTAACTCATAATGGTGGCAAATGGGTAGATACCTAGGAGTAAACGTCACTGGGTAGACATACTAACTTCACTCTCGGCAAGACTACATGTATCTGTTTCTTAACAGTAGCAAGGGTTGCAGCATATTATCCAAGCTGCCAGTGAGTAAAATAAAGGGTGAATAAACGAAAATTTAATCGACAATCGGTGGCGTTAACCTGTTTCGAATTCATGATGTAAGTAGGTTTTTTTTATTTAGCGGGAAGCGTGACTCGATATAGGCTAATCTAATGTGGTTCCATCAACTGGATTTTTGTAGATTATGACCAGAAATCGATTGTGATGATATAGTCACTTGTTCTACGCCGCTGACATCACAGTAATCTAACCGAGGGCCACGTTTCCGGTCTTGACGCCTTTTTATTTTGATCTCGGCGATATCTGATGGCAAATTTTGATATTTCACATCCGAAGCGCCATCTGTCTGCTTAACCTTGGACCATTTGCGTAAAGCCAATGATTACGGCAAATACTAATGGATGAAAATCAGCTAATTTGTAAAGTCAGATGAGTGATGGATTTTGTAGTCGTCATTAGACATCAGAATTGCGGGAATCTGATCTGGCATCTTGTTTTGTGTATTCAAGAGCACAATGAAACATGTCTGCAGGAAGAATACGAGAGTACGATGAATCTGTAGAGAGACAGGACTATGGGTAACTTGGACGGCGAGTTTCAAGTTGCGGTTAGTGATGTGAATCGGATCATTATTTCAAAATGTGAGCTCTCTCTCTCTCTCTCTCTCTCTCTCTCTCTCTCCTCTCTCTCTCTCTCTCTCTCTCTCTCTCTCTCTCTCTCTCTCTCTTTTATACATGCAGGGCCCCAATTAACACTTCTGCGGGCCCCTGGCAATGCCCCGATAATCGGAAGGGAAGGAGGGCAGAGAAAGAAGGCAAAGAGCAGGATAAAGAGATAACAAAAGTAGAGGGGAGAGGAGACGAGATATAACGGTAGGAATCGCCAGGCCATGGTTTTGCGGGCAGCAGATAATGTAGTTAAAGGCCCTACATGTATACATGAAAGTCTTTGCTCCTTACTGTGTATGTTTGTATGTGTGTGTGAAAGGGTTGGATGGCAGGCAAATTGATCTTCGCTGTCCGATTTTTTAAACCACGGTGCTTCACGTAGAGGTTATGTTTTTCACTATTTTTGCTAGGCCTAGCAAACACAAAATAGTACATGTATTTTTTTCTTGTTTTTTGTTTAATCAGTTCTCGTTTGCCAGTCAGGGAAAGCCATCAGCACCATCTTCATTGTCACGCCATGCCGGAGTTAGAGGTGGCGATCGTGATTAAGCGTCGTATGTGTTGCTTGTTTATTTATTTCTCATATACAGTATTACGAGATCAATAAACCCTTGTATCTATTACCTAAACACAGCCAGTGCAAGCGATGGCGTCATTTTCTCTGACGCTTGACCAGACATTCTCCCCAGCCTGGTTCTTCTTCTCGCGGAAATTGTGCTCGCCACAGAGGACGACACGGAGGTCGTACTAGACGACGTCGTTGCCTTCGACTTGGAGGTGGTGGTGGCGTTGGTGGTGGCAGCCTTCCTCGGCTTGCTCTGGAAAACGCAGAGTACATGCACTAGGTATTCAGTGTGTGGAAAGTCATAAGATTTATACACTGAATGCTATGGTTCGCTAATCATCTGAATCGTCATTTTCAGCATGAATAAATGCAAAACTGCTCAAAACGTATGATTAAAAAAAAAATCAAATTTAATTGGAATCAGCAGCTAGCTGTCGAAATGACCGCCCACATGTGACAGCTAAAGCTGCGATACACCCACAATAAAATGCCAGTATACGATTTCACATCATCAGTAGCCATGGACAGGGAGAAAAAAAAATCGGCACAGTTGAAACTTCGAGGGCTTTCACATCCACCATTTAATTACTTATCCAAGACATTTTACATAGGAAGGGAGACAGGGATTGGTGGAAATTTTCATTCATGTGAGGATCAAAATGTAATACAGCTAAAAGCTTTTCCTGTTTATTAGTTCTGCATGCAGTTTTCTTTAGCATGTTAGTGAAGAAGTATCCTTAAAGTTTGTAATGTCTGAAAGAAACAAGTGACAAAGAGACACCCAACAGAAAAAGTCCCAACTACTTTGTTCCTTATTAAACCAACCTGGACAACACACACTGCTGATAACACACCCTCAAAAGTTTGATTCGAAGGGTGAATGTGTTATCAGGGTTCCATGATATTGGGCTATAATAATAATGCTAAATCCCTTTGACCCTGAAGATTCTACACAGGGCGGCCAACTTCGGCTATGCAACCTTTACAGAATAACAACCAAGTAAACACTTGTTCGTCATTAACTGTTACGTTACAGATTATTGTTAGAGGATGAGAGTACCATGCAGTGTAATTTGACAAAATATAGACAACATGTAAACTCAAATAGGGGGTGACACCTCTTCAGAAAATTCTCTGCAATTCTTAGTTAGTTGTTGCTTTTTTCGGACAACAGGCTGAAAACTGCTTTGACGGAGAATCCGTCATCCAACAGCAAAATCTGTTTTTGTCTCTATTCTGTCTGTCATAAATGCTTGCCTTGGACATTCTATTTCTATGGTATAGCCGCCCGGCGAAATGAGGTCCATCTCGAATTTTGGTCGTACAGATCAAGGTACCACCAGAGAGGTTGACCAGAGCCTTTTCTTTTAGTGACAATAATTATTGCTCTAACTTGACTAGTGGATCAAAGGCAGAACACAACCACAGTTTTGAAAAAAAAAAAAAACCGCTGTTAAAAGTTTTAGCTATTATTATAGTCTAGGTATAAATCAGAACTGCCTAGCAGCAACCAAGGTAATATATTTATGTAATGTCTTCTTTTTTTTCAGACATGTCTATGAGAAAATGACCTTATGAAATATTTAAATCGAAGTGCAATGAATTCATATAAAGACTAAGACCCTTTTAAAAGCCGTCCAATAACATTTTCGTGAAAGTTATCAATGGTGACTCGATGATTCAAAGTCAGTTTTAACTTTTCTCATCTTGTACAACATTTTTAGTTTGAAAGAAGGATAGTAAACAGATTATCTTTTCAAATACATGTAACTCAAAACTCAAATCCGATAAATTCGACCCAGTGATGCCTTTTCACGATTTGTATGGATTTCGATAGTGCCAATAAGCGTCTCATTTTATCGGGTGGCTACACAAAATATGTATGAAGGATATTACCAATACATGTAGGTATATTTCAACTAGAATTATCTCCTCCTCCTCCTCCTCCTCCTCCTCCTCCTTCTTCTCCTCTTCCTCTTTCTTCTTCTTCTTCCTTTTCTTCTTCTCTTCTTCTTCTTTTTCTTCTCTTTTCATCACCCTAAGACTGAGATGCTTGTCCCTTGGGCAAAAGCTATTACGATTACTGAGCTTGTTGTCAGCCCCACCAAACTGAATGATGTAACTGGCGTAAAAACAGTGGAAAAAGCAGGGAATTTTATGAAAAAGTGACATTCCTCATGAAAGAATTATAAAATGCATCCAGCCAAAGTTAAAAATCGCAGGCCTTCTTGACTATGGCAATGGTTTCGCTGCCCTATACTCTCTGTTGTTGTTGTTGTTGTTTTTGTTGTTGTTGTTGTCGTTGTTGTTGTCGTCATCGTCGTCGTTGCTGCTGTTATTGTTGTCGTTATTGTCTTTGTTGTTGTCATTGTAGTGACCCAGTAGTAGTTGTTGTTGTTGTTGTTGTTGTTGTTGCTACTGCTGCTGCTGCTGTTGTTTGTTGTTTGTTGTTGTTGTTGTTGTTGTTGTTGTTGTTGTTGTTGTTGTCGCAGCTTCATTGCTTTCTCTATCCATACCCCGTCAGTCGTCTTAGACTTGAAGCTCCCAAGGAAAGGGGCGAAGCCGCTGGCAGTGCTAGAGGCATAGCTGCTGTCCCTGCTGGGCAGGTCTTCAAACATCTGTTCGATAACCAGTGCATGGCTCGTCATCGTTTCTTGGAAAGTGGGCTACGTTATTAGAGGGGATTCCCCCGTTCATTCGTGACCATCCGTGATATCAGCCCCGCACTCCTTCCGCTATCTGCGTGTTCCGAAGTGAGCGCCCGTATTTAACTGTTGATACTGTAAATATATATTTTAATGAATCGATGGTGTAAACACCAGTCTAGCCATGCGTTTTTGTGATTGCCTTGATTAAAGGCGACTGGAGAGAGAGAGAGAGAGAGAGAGAGAGAGAGAGAGAGAGAGAGAGAGAGAGAGAGAGAGAGAGAGAGAGAGAGAGACAGACAGACAGACAGATAGACAGACAGACAGACAGACACAGACAGCCAAACAGACAGATAGGCAGACAGACAGAGAGCAGATAAGAGAGAGAGAGAGAGAGAGGGAGAGAGAGAGAAAGAGTTGAAAATAAAGATGCTCAAAACAATATGAGAATATAGCCTTGCACAACAGCACAACAACTGTCAGTGGCCCTAGTTCAGGGGAGTAGGGTGATGAGATAGTGCCCATTCGACAATGGCGATGTCAGGCTTGTAAAGCTGCTTCCATTCTTTGTCTTATCTGTGGCCTGATGTGTGAGTTTCATATCTTCCTCCATCGCCATTAATGAACAGATACACTTTTGCTGAGCCTCATAGTCATAGTTGTCCCGCCACATTCCTCCCCCCCCCCNCCCCTACATATACACATCACAAAAACATACAACCATGCAACTTCTGAGTTGGCTCTGACGCCAACTGATTACTTTTGCTAGGCCACATAGTCATAGTTGCCCCACCACATTTCTCCCCCCCCCCC
>JAWQUT010000006.1:4600110-4650693 GCA_033807755.1 Ellobium chinense
GGGGGATAGTCATGAAAACGTCCGCGCTAGGCTACAGGTTTGGTGGAAGTTGGAGACTAGGTCTACCTGTTGTCAAACACAGGTCTTTGATTTGAAACCACAAGTAGAACGACTTACAGGATGCGTGACTTTCATCACTAAGCAAATTTTAACAATCAAAAACTAACCATTCATGACGAATGATACTTTAAAGTGATTTGGCGTCAAATTCTTCAGAGATAAGTCAGTCAAGAGTCCATCTTTATTGTGTACACAAAAAGACATGACGCAGGGAACTCATACATTACAGATTTTGGTTCAGAGAGTACAAAGGATAAGTGATCTTTCCCCAAAAAACAAAAAAAAATCTTTTTTTTTTGGTTCCTGAGTGAAACTTCTTGTTCTCACAAAAAAAAAAAATATCCAAAAAGGAGGGGCGTACTGGTACGTGGAAATTTTTTAATGACTGAAAATTTTAAGTCCTTTTAGAACTTCTTTTGATATATCTGATCCAGCAGATGAGAACAGCAAATTCAGCGTTTCAGAGAACGCGGCTTCTACACACAAAAACGGACGCCATTTCCTTTATCGTGTGAATGTGTCAATGAGACGAAGGATTAGCTCCGGTGCGTACAACCAAGTGGCTGCTAAAGGCGCAGAACTTCATGGTGCGCAACTCCAGTTTTGTAATGTCCTTTCAGCCAACAACACCACCACAAAACGGTGGACATTATTAAATTTATTCTAGAAAGCTGTGACAATATTGTAGTAGTCTACTTGCAGTTTCATGATATTAGTTGAATGAAGATTATCCTTGACCGTTACTGTCGACTGACAGTTGCTCCTCACTAACACAGATAGGCATACATGTAATCGAGAGAGAGAGAGAGAGAGAGAGAGAGAGAGAGAGAGAGAGAGAGAGAGAGAGAGAGAGAGAGAGAGAGAGAGAGAGAGAGAAAGTAGCCTGGGGAGTTTGAAAAAGAGCCAAAAAGAGCCAATCATCCCTGCACAATGACGAGCGGGCTTGTAATTAATATTTAATTCCATAACGCTCTCTGTGGCTGATTTCACATGCATCAGCCTCGAAGAAAGATGCTGTGGAAAGTCGAAACTGGGCATAGAGGTTCAAGGAAAATGCTTATTCCCTCTTGTGAACTAAAGGATGCTGTGATCTTGGAGCACACGCCTGATCTATTATTCTCTTGCGATGTTGCAATGCTTACCTCCATTTCCACTGTTTGTGGGCAATACGCGATATTTGAGTTTGACGATAAATATTATCAACATCACCATTTGCCGGAACTGGTAGAAATTTTGTACTGATTCATTAGCACCCCAATAACGCCGAACCCTTTCATATTTTCAATTTTCACCTGCAATGTGTGTTTATTACCTTTTTTCTCCTCTAGTATTTTTGCCCGATTTTTAGTTAAAGAACTCATAAGCTATTAAAAGTAAGGTGGTCTAAACTTCTTCATGATAAATGGGGCACTACTGAATTTCTAGAGACTGATAGCCTCATAGTCCTGTAAACGTTTTTGGATACATAGAGGATCTGTAATGAATTTTTAAAATTTATTTTATTTGCTTAAAGGAAACGACCCCTTTACAACAGGGGTGCAGCCAAACGGGGTTATTCGACTGTGCGTCCAATATAAAGTAAAATTACTTAATTATAACGTAATACATAATTCTTTGCACATAGTGTTAATTAAGAGCATAAAGCGTTAGGAAGTCTTTTAGTAAAACATAGTTTCAAAAACTTTTTGCATAACAAGTCGATACTCTTATTAAAATGATCTACAGTGTCACAGCTTAAAATGAACAGTGATTTGTTAAAACTGGACATTTGTAAAAATTCCGAAAATATGCCATCTTTACCGAGCTTAATACATATTTCATATAGATCCTTAAAGAATAAATTTCTAAAATCTTCGTAAAATGGACACTCAAACATAAGATGGTTAATTGTTTCTCTTGCTCCCCAATCACACTTCTTGCATTCGTCAGATTCGCACATGTTGTTTCTCTTTAGTTCTGCATTCAATTCCAGGCATTCAGTTCGAGCTAAAAATTTTAACTGCACCCCTAAAAAGTTATAGTTATCATATTTATACATTTTGCTTTCTGTCCATAAATGCATGTAGCTCTCAAAAGAAGTTGACATTTCTCTCTTGTATTCTTTTAAAATGTTTAAGTACATTGTATAAATATCACATGTCTCAGAGAAGTAAAGCACAAAGTCAAGGCCATGTTACACTAGAATGTTCCTAATATTTGTCATAAAATAATGAGCATCTTTTGCATTATCCGCTAGTTACGTATGTATTTACATAAATTTACAGAGGCGTGAACTGGGCAGCTGTCTTAATCTTTCTAAGTATTTAGTGGCCTCCTTCTCTAGTGTTATTGAAATGTCTTCCCATTCCAATTCATTCAGTATAACACTTCTGTTGACATTTAATTTACAGTTTAAGATACTTTTAGCACACTTGTACTGCAATGTTTTGATAATTTCCATGGGTGATTCACTTATATTCTCCCATACACTGCTGGCATGTAGTATAGCAGGCCTGATGACTTGTTTCCACATTGTAGTACCAAATTCTACACGATTTATGTTGTTCCCCAGTAGTATTTTTGTCATCGCTCCTATTTTCTTAGTGATACAATCTTTAAGGTAGGAAATATGGGAGGTAGCACTTAAAGATCGTGAAACACAAACGTCTAAGTATTTATAGTCCTGACATTCCCTTAAATGCAAGCTATCTAGCTTCCATATTTTTTCTTTATCAGTACGTTGGCCAAATATCATCACTTTTGATTTTTCCTCGTTAAAAATAATGCCCCATTTCTCTGCAAACTGATTTGTAATTTTTAACATGTGCTTTAATTCCTCATCACTATCTGCAACCAAGGCTATGTCGTCTGCAAAGAGTAGTGATAATATGATTCGATTTTTCATTTTATGCCCCAATTTTTCATTATCTAGCATGCTGGTTAGATCATGGAGTAGGATGGAACACAAAGTAGGGGATCCTGGACATCCCTGCCTGAGGCCCTCTTTCTGTTAAAAAAATTCAATGCTACACCTGCCAATACCTGACATGTCGAAAATTATCTTGTTTTCTACGGGTTTGTAGAGACTGCGTAATAGGCGCTATGCTTTTCCTGAAATTCCAACCCGTGACAACTGATAAAATAGGCCGTCTCTCCATATTCTGTCAAAACATTTAGAGGCGTCTTAAAACGCTACATACGTCTTTTTTCTCTGTGACTTATTTATTGCTGCTATACTTGTTAAGTTAAGAATTTAGTCCTCTACTCTTCTGTCTTTTCGAAATCCACCCTGTGCTTCTCCTAAAATATTATTTTCTTCTAGATATCCGCTAATATTCTGTTCAATTAATTTAACCATTAGCTTGTAGATTTATATAATCAACACTGGGACATTTCGGCGCTTTTTACAATCCCTGTGACTGGTGAACATTTTATTACCTGGCAATATGGAGGGTCGTGTGTCAGCGCAAGTAAGCCTATGATTAAGTTGTGAAACTTATCGTATTCGCGAGCCTCTGGCGCAGTCGTGCGGTAACAGAACGATGTTTTTTCCTCGCGAAATTGGCCGGATGGACATTTCAGATAATTCTCATGGAGGAAAAAGTACTAAAGAACGGAAAAGTATTTTTGACGTGCAAGCAATAAGTAGGACGAAATGCGCCAATAACGGCGAATCTTTTCAAACCTGAAAACATGAACTCAGAGGCACATTAGAAAATAGCTCTGACTAAGCGTTTAGCTAAGTAATTTTAACATGAATAAATAAAAATGAATAAAGTTAAAATGATTAAATTAGCTATGATTATGATTGAAAAATCGAGCACTCGATTATACCACCTTTCGATAAGTCTCGGCTAACCTTCAACCCCTCGGATATTGCCAGATTGTGATACTCACCAACAGTGGTAGCTTGCATGCCTTTGATTTTTCTTTCTTTGGCTTACCAAGAGCGGGTGTTTTGTGAGTGTGCTTTTTATGTAGGCGCTACTTGGTAGCCTACATATATATTGACAAGGAAAACTGGGACACAATTTTATCTCTGCTCTATGAGCATTTTATATAATCAACACTGGGACATTTTGGCGCTTTTTACAATCCCTGTGACTGGTGAACATTTTGTTACCTGGCAATATGGAGGGTCGTGTGTGTGTCAGCGCAAGTAAGCCTATGCCGAGTATTCATTGTGCGCATGCGTTATCTGTGTCGCTCGCCATTTTGATCAGATGCCAGTTCCTGTTTGAGTGGAAGTAGAAAGGAAAATACAGGAAGAGAAAAAAGTTTTAGCACGGCATCTTGAAATCTGGCTTCAATGATCCTCAGCATAAGAGGACAGAGTTTCATACTCTGAGCGCATCATGAGCCCATTCCAGTCCCTCATATCTTGTCGAAACTAGACGATCTGAGCAGGTTATTGTGTGTTGTGTACTGTGACTGTGATTGTCAAGCGTTGACACCCACTTCTGTGAGACACTTAGCGTAAGGCCACAGGCTAGACTGATTTGCAAGTTATATTTAGTTTTACTGATACTCATTTTACGGAGGTCGTATTTGACTTTATTCTTCATGGTTAGCGCAGTGTAGATGCCAAACGTGACCATAGGACTCTGAGGGATTGTGCAGTGAGTAGACTAGACCAGAGGTAGACTAGTCTGTCTTCTACTTCTAGATCTAGACTAGTCTATACTGCTGAGTACAAAAAAGTAGAAGGAGGAAGTCAAATACTGACTATTGGTAGGTGTCATCAGCAGATCTCTAAATGACACAGATATGTTTGGTAGACATCTGTACTATCAAACATGGAAACATAATAACTGAAGGTTAATTTCAGGGAAGGATTTCTGAACATGCCTCAGCCAGTTACAGCCTGGAGGTCTTTTTCTATTCTCTATTGTTTATAAATAATGTCTTATTTTTGCCCTATTAACATTTTGTGTTATTCTGCATATATAACACTGTGATTTGGGGAAAATTTTTCCCATGGAGGTTAAAGTACTTCTTTAGCCCAATCTTTTAACGGGAAGAAAATGGGGGGTCAATGTTCAAAATTTTTCACAAATGTCTTTAATCGAAATAGGACTAATAGGTCATCTCGAATTCTGATTTAGTTGGTTTTGACACGCGTGAGAATACATAGACCTACACACTTTATTTTTTTTATCTCAAACCTGGAACTTTAAAATTGGATGCTTTATTTAGATCTCAGGTCATTTTACACAATTGTACACTCTGACACTGGCTGGCAGGGCCCCAAAAAAGGGGGATTTTATGTATTAGCGGATTAATTGGGTTGTACACAATGAGTAATTTGCCCTTCTAATAGGTGTCACAAACCTGAATGAACGTTTACATACCAAAGACTTGAATGTGTGCCAGAAAGATTTCCGCATGGAACACATCAAACCAACAACATACCCTAACCCTAACCATAACCCTAACCCAGTGTCAGAGTTAGGGTTAGGGTTAGAGTAGGGTTAGGGTATGTTGCTAGTGTTGCATGTGGAAATCTTTCTGGCATACATATGGAATTCCTCCCGACTTGAATGTTGAAAGAGAGATCACTCACTGATCACTTCGATTGGGTTTAGTTGTTACTGAGACAGGACCATTCTTGGCATCTTGCATCAAAACAGTCCATTTGGTCATAGATTAGCCACCAAGTTGACCCTGTTCTCTAGATCACTTGGGGTTGTAAAATAGAGGGGGCTCTGTTGGTTTTTTTTTGCGGAGGAAAATGTTAAGAAAGAGAAGGTTATATGTGAGTAGTTTCAGTTACATTATTATGTGATATTGTTAACTTGAGGGGATGGTGTAACATATTGCATTCTGTACATAAAAGCATACACATAATCAGTAAGTAACTAGGTAAAGGTCAACCCCGATTAAAGTTAAATGATCTAGATAGTAGTAGCGTAATCTAGTTCAGCCTCTGAGGTATGATAGTGCCTGCCCATAGGTGTGACGTAGGAGGCCACAGGCTAGTCACAGCTTTGCAGGCGCAAGGTGGCGGCGATACAGTTTTTGTCCTAAAAAGATGATGATTTCCCAGAATTGTTGTTTATTTGTTGGAACTCCAAAAACAGATTCTCAGTGGACCTCTGTCAATATGATTAGTCTGTGTGTAGAGGAAGTATCTAGCTCATACGCTAGACCGGTGAACTTGACACACGCACCAATTTACCCAACTTTACACACCAATTACTCAATGACAACTCAACCTATCTACTTAAATTAAGCATCAGTAAAAAGCTCAATCTATCCCCCTCAATTTCATATGGGTAACATAACATTTAATTGTGTAAAACACCGTAATAGCCCCTGTTAAAGACCAAGGGGTAGGCGTCGCACTGCCTGCCTCACCATGGCTTTCCTTTCGCACCGGTACTGTGTTACAAATGGTGGCGTTGTCTGGATGACATTTTTCAGTGATTAAACTTCTTGTTGGTTCTAAGAATCATGTGATTGAGAGAGATGAGTGGACAGGGATCATGTGGCAATTTGCCTGAAGTTTCTAAGTTGTCTCTGAAAAAAAAATGTGGCATATCAAATGAGCAAGGATGAGTGTTTAAAAAAATGAGACTAACATTCAATTTGTCTAGTGGAAAGTGAATAGACATGTCTCGGAGCAGTAGACGTGCCATGAAATCCCATTGTTAGCATCTAAAAATCTAGCATTACAATTTGTCAAGTTCAGTGCTGATCAAAGGAAAAGATAGATACTATATTTTTCAAAGTACTGGTAAGGCTGATCTTCTACAAAATGTCTACTTCTACTTCTAGACTAGACAAAAGTTTGGGGAGAGGGTATGAGGCAGTGGGTGTGGGAAAGGGGGAGGGTGGGGAAAGGGGCGAAGTTTTGCATACGGAGTGGCATTATTGAACTTTCACTTGTCAGCCAGTCATAGAACCATATTTATTTATCAAATAGGATAAAATGTATGGATATGATCGCATCACTTTGTCAGTGTGATGATATAGATTTCAAATTATAAATTGGAGGCATAGTAAAGCCTTTGATAGTGAGACAGATTATACAGAGAACATAAATCCAGGTCTGGAAGATTTGTTTGGAAAAGGGAGGGAGTGGGATTAACTGATTTCGACTTACTTGTATTGTATTCGAGGAATTCATGCTTGACTGTATTATCCACTTCATAGATTTAAGGCTTTGGAAGCCTAATCTACCCCCTCCCCTCTCCCCCCTCATAAGTGATTTCAAATTCATCTTAAGATCCTTCACTTCATTTTCTTAAATGCATTTAGATCTAGGCACTTCTAGTTCTAGCACTCGGAGAGTCCTGGAATGTAAAATTATTCCGTTTCCCATCCATACACTTATGACTGAAAGTATTTTCCATAAATCGCATCTGATTAATGTGTGAAGTTTTAGAATTAAGATAATATATTGCTGCAGTAAAGCACTCCTATGGACGCAAGCTTTCTTTCACTCGATTCCCATCCATCTCTTTCTATCTGTGTTTCTCTCTCTCACTCTCTCTCTCTCTCTCTCTCTCCCCCC
The DNA here is from genome assembly GCA_033807755.1 of Ellobium chinense. Lineage (NCBI taxonomy): Eukaryota > Metazoa > Mollusca > Gastropoda > Ellobiida > Ellobiidae > Ellobium > Ellobium chinense. The sequence goes on from JAWQUT010000006.1 coordinate 4,607,666, forward strand.
CCCATGCTATGACAAAAAATCAAAGAAGGGTAATTGCTAGGCTGGCCCACCGACGGGACCTATCACTGTTTCTAGCAGCTGACTGAAGTTGCACATAGGTGTTGACATAATATGTGAAAAGAGCGCCATTCATTATCATGCTTAAAACAGGAATTGGGATCATGAGGGGAAAAAGAGGGGTGGGTGGAAGGAGAGGGGTATGGATTCTACATGGTAATCATGTTATCATACGTCTATACATAACGGAGTAGACTAGACTTATCTCAAGAACAAAGCAACACACATACAACAGATGATACACAAATCTTAGTATCTTCCACTCCAAACCAAAGGTAAACAAAGCAAACCAGGCGTAGCTGTGGCCTTGTGATGTCACCTAGAGAGAGCGAGCGAGGAAAACAAAACAAGGGGGATGCAGTCACAGCCGGTCAAGGAATAGGCACGAGATTTGACTCGCGAAGAAGCGATTAGCACTCGTGTAGTCTTATTAGGGTGGCCTGTGGCAATTGCAATAAAAGTAATTGAATAGGTATAGAAGAGACTTGGTTGCACAGATATTGTTGTTTGTCTTATCATCAGAGAAATAACGGTCAGCTTTAAAATAAAAGAGAAAATTGACTAGGAAAAAAGGAAGTTTGAACCTGGATTGTGGGCATGATGATCCATTGGTTAATCATAAGAGTTAACGCACACAAGTGTTAGTGAGAGAATTTTAAGCAAATCTTTCCTGAGAAGAGAAGAGCAAAATTGACAAAATTACTTTTACAAAAGCAATGTTTTGAATTATGGATGTTCAGGCTGTTAAAGTGGTAAGCCACTTAGACTCATCTATTCTAAAAAAAAATAGTTAAATTGTTGCTAACGTCATAGAAATTGTCTTTATTGATTCATTTGTACTGTGTAAACTAGTTATTAAAAAACTAGAATCTGAAAATCTCCCTTGCGCCACGTTTACATCTGTGTGAAGTTTTGCAGTCTCAGTGATGGCAGATTGTGGTGGTATAAAGTCACCATGTAAAAAAAAGTAAGCCCTCAAGAAATGTGGTGAAGTTTAAGATTTTTTCTTTATTGGAGCAAAGGTGATGACAGAAGCAAAGGCCTTCACCCCTTCTCAACATCCTTCTGTCTGATGCTATTCTGATTTGTGGAAGCACAAAATGATTGTATCTGACTCACAGTAATATTAAGCCCCATCCCATTTCTAGGTCTCTGTTGTGGAAGCAGATTCTGGCTTGCCAATAAGTGAAGTGGGTGGCTGCTCATCACACTGAAGTTGCTCATTGTTACATGTCCACTGGTTGAAAAAAACAGGGCATTGCAAGTCAAAGGTGTATTTTAGTAAGGAAACTCTTGGTGAATGAAGAAACTGCATTAACTCTTGCAGCACAAGGTGCCTGGGTCCAGCTTCCCACTGGCAGCCTGACCATTGTTACTGATAGTAACCGTTGCTTGTGTTCTCTGCCGGCCAAGCATCTGATACTAGGCTGCAGGTGCATAATTCAACTGCTGCACCTGGCGCTTGGCAAGGAGACACACATATACATATATATCCTATAGCCACATTGAAGCGGAGTGAGGGGACAGTAGAATTAATTCTGTCATAGCCTCACGGGGGTTAAAAAATGGAAGGAACTGCTTGTTACAGTGATTACAGAGGACATGTTTTACTTCATTGCATACATTGTTTCGAAATGTGCTGATGTAAGATTGATAATGCTGTAAAATTTGTGTTATCGACTTATACTCTCATGCAGATTGAATATTCTCAATGCAAAGGCTGACCACCACTGTGAGCAAACAAATATAAAGGGCTTACCTTAGGTTTCTTCTTACTCAATGATTTAATTGAGACCTGCAGAAGTTTGTAAGCCTAGTTTCAAGAGTTTTCATGAATAATAATAATGAGAGTGTTAGATTGTGTAGGTATTATGCATCACTGAAATATCTCATGCCTTACTACTTTTTCTATAATTGTCACGTTTTAGTTTTGAAATTATTTTTTTTTTTTGCTTCCAGCAACAGTGCTGCACCCTGAAGAAATATGCCACCTCCTCCCCCACCCCCACCCCCTGGCGGGGGTCCCCCACCACCACCTCCTCCATCATCTGGTGGTGGCTCAAAGGGGGGAGGTGCACCCAATCGAAGTGCACTCTTGGACCAAATTCACAAGGGGGCAAAATTAAAGAAGGCTGTAACCAATGATCGCAGTGCGCCACAGTTAGGTGGTAAGTTCACTTATTGTTGTGTTCAGCTTTATACATACACAATAATAGTACTGTTCATTGTTTATCTTTGTTTACTGTGTCAAATGCTATAGTCTTAGTTGGACAACGGGTACAGCATCTATTGTACTTTGTTTACTGTGCCAAAATGCTATAGCCTTAGTTGGACAACAGGCACAGCATCTATTGTACTTTGTTTACTGTGCCAAAATGCTATAGCCTTAGTTGGACAATGGGCACAGCATCTGTTGTAGTTTGTTTACTGTGCCGAAATGCTATAGCCTTAGTGATAATAGGCACAGCATCTATTGTACGTGTATATGATTTCGTTATGGGATTTGCTTGTGCTAAGGCCACTTTAACCGGGCCAGTGATGTGCCCGCATCTTTAAAGAGACATATACCCCCACTTATCCTTCCTGTGCTCGCAACACAGGTTTAGCCTGGGTTCTTTTTCACTTTGTTCTCTCATTTGTTTTCATTAGCCAATCAAAACCTAGTATTCGCTGATTGAGGTGGCTGAGTTAAAACCTTGGCTGTGGCTCCTAGCAAAATTAAATTCAAATGCCAGATAAAGAAGAAACTCAAAAGTTCAGGTTTTGAAAGTCAAGTGTGCGGGTCCAAACCTGAAGTAAAATAATATGCTTGCACTTGCCAGATTTGATGTGGGTGCATTTGGTTGTTTTTGAAAGCCTTGTGCTGGATTGTTTATGCCCACCACCTGTATATGATGTGCATGTTTCATTTGCATGCATATTGTGAGGGTACATGATGCAAGAATTGTTTTGATTTCAGTATTTGGTTTCTTTAGTGTTGTAAGATCACATCTGACTATTTTCTAACCCTTAAATTTTGAGCCATGTAGTAAATAAGTTAGGATGGTTAATTTTCATATATTAGGTGTTAAAAGAATGGAAGTTGGTGAAGTGAAATGAAATGTTTTAGCAGTTACCACTTTTTCTTTTACCAGGTGGCAAACCCAGTCCTGGTGGAGGAGGAGGAGGTACGGGAGGAGGCGGGGGTGGNGGGGGTGGTGGTGGTGGTGGTGGTGGTGGTGGTGGTAGTAGTGGTGGAGGTGGAGGAGGACCATTGGCATTAGGTGGGTTATTTGCTGGAGGAATGCCAAAACTGAGACCTGCAGGACAGCCAAGAGGTAAGTGAAATTTTAGACTTGTTATCCAAGTCATATCTCAGTTGATGGTGAATACCCTATAAGTAATTTTTATTGCTTTTAGCACAGTGTTTTCTACAAGATCAGTCATTATGATTTCGTCTCCGATGGTATGAAGCTTTGATAATATTATATTAACGACTCTTGTCACATGTCTGTGGAAGAACTTGTATGGATTCCAAGAGAGTCTGAGTAACCACACATCACTGCAGCCCTTTAACACTTTGTGTACTATGGTTGTATTACTTCATCCAGTTTTACTTTACCTTAGTGGACCAGTGTTGCAAGAGTGTGTCTATGTGTCATGTTTGGGTGGAATTACCACTGGGACTGTGAGACTGAAAGGGTAATTTACTTGAATGGCTGTGGTACATAAAGTATTAATTCTAGCCTTCTTTCATTCATTCTGTTAGTGAGAATCACCTACTGAAGATGATATCAATTCACTATTGTGTCTGTCCAGGCAGTCTGTGGTTCTTACTGGCATTCTAGTTTTTGTGGAAGATACACTGGAACTTCTGGTGGTTGTGCTTTTTAAATTTGTACCATTTTAAGTGTGCTTAAATGAATGCCATATGGAGACACACAAAGTAAGCCTGACTTGAACTGTAATCATATTGCTCGTGTAAACATGCAGATTTCACTTTAGGGATTCTATGAGCAATCACCACTTATGTAATATGTGATGGTCCAAGTAAGTGAGCAGGACAGTTTTTTCCTATTTATCGTCTGCCAAATCACTCTATTTATGCAGAAATCTGTAGGAGGACGAGGCAGTCATACAGTAACAGTTGGCTTTTTGCTGTATCAGGCCTATTATAATAATAAGACAGTATTAATGGTGACAAAGAATGGCAGGAAATGGGAATTGGGATTATAATTTATACCTAATACATCTGGGTTCCCAGTAGGAATAGACAAGGCAAAACTTTTTGCAAATGGAAGCAAAGACCTCACCCTCCATTGCAGTGTGTTGAGAGGCATAGTTATTCGGCATACTCTTGTCTCAAAAGCCAGTTTTGGGTGACATAATTTTTTTGTATTCTTGCTGTTCTCAGTGTTTAGCAACTAACAGGTCTTGTTTGTGAAAATGCCCAGTAACTCTTTGGCATTGTTCTGAGGTTGACAGTTTGTGCAATCTAAATCCGTGTTGAATTTTTTGTCAGTTCTAGGAAATGCATTGAATGTCATCATGGTGATATAAAGTAGAGAGTGGTAAAAAAGCTGGAGCTGAAATAACAGTGTTAACATTGAACAGATCAACAGATTTATTAATAAGGTGTATTCATGTCGTCTGTGTCATGAATGAGTTCTTAAAAGTTTGTTGTTTTTTTTTGTGGACTTCATAGTTTTACTACTTGTGATTGGTTTGTTACATTATGTGACTTAGACGGCAGCTTCCTAGGCTCAGTGGGTGTGCAATGAGGACATTCAAATTTGTTTTGCTTAATTACTAAATTCATTTCTACTTTAACATACATGCAAATATTGTGCATTTTTACAGTCAGCACCACCTTTAGACTTCAAATACCAGCTGACACCCCCCCCAAAAAAATCTCTGATGTGAGAACCACACTTCGCCTTTACCCAAACCCACTTTTCTCTACAGTCTTGTATCCTGATAGGTGTTGTTGGCATTGCTTGTCAGCTGTTAGAAGTGGATTTAAGAGCTAATCAGGGATGGACCCAGTACCAGATCTCCCCAGTGGTAGACATGGCACACAAAGGGCATAGCCAACAGTTAGACAGTGTTGCATGTACATCTGCTTTGAATAGATTTATGAAATTTCAGAGCAGTCAACTGATGGTTGTCTTTTAGGCAACATTGGTGATTAGGTTATGTTGTTATCATGAAGACATGAGAAAGAGTGGTTGTGGTGACATCAGATGTCACCGCCATTTGCAGGTTAAATATATAGGAACGGTGAACAGTCATCCTGGAACAGGTTATCTGTACATGTGGTCACAATACAGTGAAACTCGGATATAACGAGGTCGTAGGGACCGACCGTCGGTGCTCATTAGAACCGATGGCTCATTACACGCATGGTCCACTGAAAATCATGTAAAAACTGTCAGTAGTGTCAGGGAGACCCATACTAGATCTAACATGGCTAGACTGCTCGCTGCGGGTAGAGCGGAAACGCCTTGTCTACCCAGGGGTCACCCAGGTAAACATGCCAGCATGCCACAAGTTTGTCACAAACCTGGGGGCCCTGCGGCATGGCCAGGTACCGCCATGAAGCGGTCCAGCCATCCAGTGCTCATTTTAAAGTCAACGTGTCCAAGCATTTTGGCCAGCTCCTCGCTTTTCTCGAGTAAAACTGGTCCCGATATCGGAACATCTTTACTTCTGGCTTGCTTGAACCAGATAAGCAGCGCCTTATCTACATCATCATACGCCGATAGTCGCTGTCTCTTGTGATTCAGGCTGCCCTTCTCAACTGCCGCTCTGATTTTGTCGCTGTCCTTTAAAAATGTTGAAAGTGTGCTTGTTGCGATGCCGTTTTCACGACAAATTTCTGCCTTGCTCTTCTGCTTTCTCTGGACTTCTTCGATTATTTTTAGTTTTGTTTCGAAGGACAGACATTTTCTCTTCCTCGATTCCATCATTGACAGGTGTAAACAAAGCAATGCAAATGTTGAGAGTCGAGAAACGAATGACTGACCGATCGTAATCACCGTTTCTGCGATTGTTAGCCTATGATTGAAATCAAAATTGCCTAGCGCAATGATTGGTCTAAACAACAGGCTTGGCCAATCATTAGCCGAGCATATCAATCCCATCTTCCTCCCGTCGCATGGTCACATCTCCACCGCATCCTTCCCTACCCCACTTCTTGGCCTACTGCGCAACTAGTTTGTACCGGTAATCCTACCGGTAAATTACATAAGCGAGACAGCGAGACTTGCCTATTGTTGGCAATTGTTACGTAGCCTAAACGTTCGAGTTCCTCGCCGCTGAAAGTTTTATTGCGGACGAAAGGGTTGCGAGGGCTTAATTGCAGGTCGGTTGCCGCGTTTAGCGGATTTTGTGCTCGTTATATGAAAGGCAAGTTTACTATTACAAAGAAGGAAAAAAAATGGGGATTTTCATTTTGCTCGGTACATGCGAGAGCTTGTTTTATCCGTGCTCGTTATATTCGAGTTTCACTGTATATCTGACCAGGTTCAGCTATCTTTACTATCAAGGTTTTGAAGAATGAAATGATAAAATGATAATAATACTTAGTCACCCTTTTTCTTCCCAACAAGTGCTCACTGCAATATTTTCAAAATACCACCTGTCGTGATGGGTATCACAGTTAGAGGTAGGGTTTGGGTTGAATTATTACCCATGGGCTCCGGATCCTTATTTTGGAATAACTGTATTCTTAAGCAGGAGTTCCCGATCCTAATTTTATAAAAACTGTAATACCACAGCACATAGTAACCAGTGGAAATTTTGCAATTTAGAAAGACATCACTAGAACTGCCTCATTATTACTGGGGAGCGTTAATTCAGTAATTCAGCGTTAAATTATCACACAAACAGATCCCTTTCTCTTTTAAGGGGGGTGAGGAGCTCATTCTGAAATCCTTCCATCTATACTATCTTTCAAGCACTGAAACATAATAGCTGATGATTGATTGCGGGGAAGGATTTCTGAACATGCTTCATACCATAAAGGAACATGCTCAAAAGGAATTATTTGGATGGGGTTGGTATACTTAGGAGGGCCTGGTTTTTTGTGTGGGTGAAAATGTAAAGAAAGAAAGAGTTTGAATCTCAAGATTTTTTTTACCTTAGAGTTCCACTGTATTGTGATAGCCAAGGAGTTGCAGGTAAAGGTATATTTCCACCAATCTGGCTTTCAGTGTGATTATTTAATGTGACAGTGATGTCTCTTAAACTTATTTTACTCATTCTCCTGATTCAGTGTTTTTTTAGCGTGACAGAGATGTCGCCTGAAGATAATTTACTCATTCTTCTGATTCGATGGGTTTTTTTTTAGCATGACAGTGATGTCGCCTAAAGTTGTTATACTCAGTCTCCTGATTTGATGGTTTTTTTAGCGCGACAGTGATGTCGCCTGAAGTTATTTTACTTATTCTTCTGATTCGATGTTTTTTTTTAGCATGACAGTGATGTCGCCTAAAGTTATTTTACTCATTCTCCCTGTTTGCAGCGACAGGAGGTGCCGGAGGACCTGCCCTAAAGCCTCCAGGTTCGATGGCCAATGGCCCAGTGTCTGCCCGCAATAATGACAATAATCGGCTGTCTAATGGGGGCCCACCTCCTCCGCCTCCAAGTACTAATAAACCTTCAGTCAATAGACAGTTTGGTGGACCTCCACCTCCACCTCCAAGCACAGGTAAGCCCAGTAATGGAGGGCCCCCTCCTCCTCCTCCTAGCACCAATAAGCCCAGCAGTGGAGGGGCACCAGGACGCCTGAATTCAAATGCCTTCAAGAAATTTTCAGGTTCATCTGTTGACAATGATAGTTCAGACCCTCCCAGGCCAAATGTTGCTTCATTAGCAGCAGGCCTTGCCTCCAAACAGCAACAACCTCGCAGTACACCACACTCGTCTTCAGTGCCTAAACCTCCTGCACCCAGTGGGGGAGCGCCAGCTCCTACCCCTCCAGCCGGGGCGCCTCCTCCACCCCCTTCAGCTGGGGCACCTCCCCCGCCCCCTAGTCGACCGCCCCCTTCAAATGCGAACAGACCTAACAGTATGGTGGGTAGGCCCTTGCCACCACCACCACCCTCAGGAGACAGTGGAAATACATCAGTGGGCCCTTCACGGCCCCCACCGCCTCCGCCTTCAAGGTCTGGTGCCCCTCCTCCACCTCCACCATCCCATGGCAGGGGTGCAGCACCACCACCACCACCACCCCAGAGGACAACATCAGCAGCTAATTCAGGTGGCACTATTGGTAGATCAGGTCCTCCCATGCAACGGCCACCACCTCCTCGAAGGGATTCAACGGGCAGTGGTGATTCACTTAGACGAAGCCATGGAGCACCTCCCCCTCCTCAGATCCAGCCACCATCTGCCCCTCGAAACAGAATGTCTGGTAGCTGGAGCTCAGGTGGAGATGGTGAGTATATTATATTCCACACTTTGCTGTGTACAAGCACAATTAGCTGAGTCAAAAAGTGTTATAATCACACACTTTTATTTTGTATTTTTAAGATATAAAAGTATAGTTTAAGTGGTTGAAATAATGAGTTACAATATTTAGCATTTGAGTTCATTAGTGCAAATACAGGGACATGATTTTTGTTATTCCTTCTTGAATATTGGAAAGCAATGGCTGTGATTCCCATTCTTAATGTGACCCTTTGAAGAAAATCATTTGCTTCTGAAACCTTTTTTCACTATTGTCACAATTTGACCCTTTCTCTTGTACTTTACAGTTATTGAAGTTATGAATGAATTGTTATGAATGATTCACAAAGTAATTAACAGTCCATAAATACATACTCTTTAATGATTAAGTATTCATTTTGCAGATGAAAACTGCTGCAAAACTCACAAATTTGATTGAAAACATGTTAGCTTTTATTTACTGTCAGTCAAACAAACCTTAGTCCAATGTGACAAGTGCAAGAGGAATAAATAAAGGGCACTTAGTCTTTGCAGCATAAAAGGACATGAAATTTTATTGTTTTGCTGAGATTTAGAACCAAGTGCATGTTGCAGAACATTGTGTTTTATAATTCCTTGCAATTTGTGCCAGAGTTAAGAAATTGATACGTTTAACGTCTTAAATGCATCAGTTCAACATTATTATAAGTTTGCTTTTAGGGCTTTTCCTCCTTACCGCTTGATCAACAAAAACTAGCAAAATGATCTCACTGCTTTAAATATGTTACATGTTTTCTTGTTGCAGATTTTGAATCTAGGTTTCGGTTCCACCAATCAACTGAACTGCCTCCTCCGGAGCCTTTCAGTAATATGAACAAAGCCTATCCCAGTAAAAATCCGAAGAACTCAAGTAAGTAGATAATATGTGAATGATGGTATTATGTGTGACTGGAAAATACAGTCTAAGTAAATGAAAAAAAATGTGATTATTTCTCTTTAGTGAAATAAATCACAGAATGATGAGCAGCAGTCAACCAGCTAGTGTCAGACTGCCTTCCTGAACAGACTGTGTAGCACATACTTTTCAGAGTAAAAGGGGAAATGATGCACCAGAACAAAACTACTTGGGCCGATGTTTATTGGGATCTGATGTTTACTGGGATCGTAGAATGCAGAAAATTTTCAGAAATCCAAAAATTTGACTTTGAAAAACTGCATTTTAATAATCAAATGGGAAGACAGACTGACAAAGCAACTTCCATATTGAACAAAGATTGGTTTGTTGATCTTATCAGAAAAGTGTGCTATTGACTGCTACCATCTCTGTAGTTATAATAACAGTAATTGAACTTCAGTGGATGATAAGGCATCAGAATATGTTAATGCATCATTTTAGTGAAGAACCAAGCTTTTGAATATAAAATTAGAATGTGATACCGTGAAACTTCATACAACATGCCGGTTCTGTATGCTGATGTGAAGTTGTCATGATACCAGAAATTCAGGTTCTAAGTGGAGCTGTTTAGTCTAATTGACAGAAATATCATTTAAGTCACAGGATTTTATTTCTTCACAGTTCAACTTAAATACTAGTCAGTCCAGGCATCAGCTTCCTGCTCAGGATCCAGAAGTGAAATACAGTGGATCATTGGGAGTCATGAATTATTCATTTTTAGTTTGGAATTTTGATGCCAGGAGTTCATGAACTCTGTGAAATGCCAAAAATATCGTTGTTTGCCAGTCACTTAACTTGTAAGGTTTTGTGTCAGAGCTTTTGAATATGTATTTTGTGGTTGGGAGTTGTGATGGAGTACTAGATCACAGTCAAGGTTCAGTTTCTGACTGATCTGAACTTGTTGTCTTCCTCAGCACGTCGACCCCCTCCACCTCAGCCACCACGATAACAAGACATGCTGGATGGTCTTTTCCAGCAGAATTTGAACACGTTTACTGAAGTGAGGCAAGGCATTAGCAAGTATAGACACCATCTAAATAAAATATACCTTAGCAATTCATTTCTTTCCATGATATCATTGCTCACTTTGAAGCAAGACTATTTTCTCTTGTTAGTGGAGAAAGTGGACTGTGCTTTCATATATCTTGCTGATTGTCCCTTTGATTTGATGGTATGCATCCTGACTAAAATGTTAATATTTTAAAACATCATCATGCAAATTTTGCCAATCAGCGTGAGGCTGTTTACTTCAGATATGTTGAATTTTGTTCACGTGATAATATACACTATTTTAGGTCCCAGATTTAGAAGGAAAGATGTTTTTGTTGCCCTGGTGCAGTAACCCTGTAGCTGTTTTCTATTTTGTTTTTTATTCAGGGTTGCACTGAGTTTGCTCATAAATGTGTGTGCTTACGCAATACCATTATAAAACATGTAGGGCACAATCATTTTTGCATGAGCACAATTTGGAAAATATAAACCAAAAGTAAAGCTCAGGCAGGACACATGAAATAGGAACTGAGACAGTCAGTGGATAGGAAAAGAAACAAGAAATCGTTTAAATTGATTAATACATGTGACTCTTCTTACTCACCACCATGATCTTAGTAGTGAGGAGTGCATATTATCCCTCACAGTACTTGCAGAAGGTTCATTGACATGATGAAAGCCTCTGCTTTTGGTAAGCGGACAATTTTGCATATGCCAAAGCATGGTTGTTCAAAAATTCTATTTAGGCAAAGTAAAATTGCATTTTTTTCTGCAAGAGTGCAAACCCTGCACAGAATTGTTGCACTCTGGTGACAGTAGGATATTTCTCAGTGAGAATGATACATTGGAATCCCCTATAGGTTAACCTGTTGTAAGTTTTAAAACAAATGCTATATTATAACAAATGGCTGATATGCAATTTTTATACTTACTTTGATAGTTGAGGTCAGGTTATGTGTTAGAGTAACACATACTGAAAAATGTATGAAAAACTGTCATGTCTGGTAATGTCTTACACTTTGAGCCACGGTGCTTGACAAAGCTGCACCGATGTTTTTAGTATGAGTTTCAAGCTGTAACTTAAAAGTCTCTTGGATCTGAGAGAAGACAGCATTAGATTATTGGGTTACCATATTATAGATTTATGAGTAGCATAATGTTGACTGTGATGAAGGGGAAGTCATTCTTTCTGGGGACCTATGTAAATATTTTGAGTGTTGCAAATTTTATATTTATGGGAATTTGTCACATCTAATTTTTTGGCTTCTTGGACTGGAGCTAAAAGGGCAAATGAATGTTGAACTTATTTTTGGGAAATGGTTTTTTTCTCTCCAATTGTGAAATCAGGTGAAAGAGTCCTGATCACAAAGCTTATATTTTTCATTTGACCTTTATGGTTCTTACACAGCATTCATACATTCACCAATCCAGTAAGTGGGGAGAATATGAGCCGTGAAGCAAAGGTTATGCGTCATCTGAAATAACTTACACCCCCATGTACAGTAAGGAGAAACGAATGCTAATCTGTGATTTTAGCTGCTCAGATTTTCTGTTGCATTATGCATCACAAGCTCATTCTATTGTAGAGGGTCAGAATAATGCAATTTTGTTGTGTCTTTGTGCTCTCCTTGTTGGTAGCTGGAAGCAGAGCTGTTTCATCATCAAGATCAAAACACTACAGAAATATAAATGCATATTTACTGCTGAGAGCTCACATAATCATCCACCCTACATATATGGCATGGCTTAGCTCTTAACCAAGTTGGTTAGCTTGTCCTTTCAAGGCATATCTTCCGATAGACGTTAGGCAAATTGCATTTATCAAACTGAAGGGCAAGATCGGTTATTTGTGGGAATTAGGAAGTAAATCCAGACAGATGGAATTGCTGGGACATGGACACCATCATTATTTTTCCCAAGGAAGATTTCGTTTGCAGACTCACTGTAGAATATTTTTACTTGCATGAATTGAGCATGACTCTCAAAAATTACTTCCAGTTTTTAAAAAAAAAAAAAAATTGTGTTCAAACTTTTTCAAAAAAGTTTCCCTGGGAAAAGCAAATTTGGTCATTTCAGGTTATTAATCTCCATTATTTGGACATTATTATTTCTAGTATTGTGTTCTAAGAGTACAAAACAAGGTTGTTAATGTGGCAGTTTTTAAAGCCACATTTTGTCACTCTGGATTACATTATAGAGTTCAGTCTCTGAACATATATGCCGATGAGATAACCATCATACTGGGCTCGTGAAAATTAGATATTTGCCAAGAGCAATTTTTTACTATTATTCATGAAAAAAAATATATCTCTCATGTTTGTGGTATGTCTAATCAGACCTCTTGAGTTGTTATCTCAGTTACAAGTAAATTATGTCTTTCTTGGCATTGCACTGCAGATATTACTTCCTCTTGCATTTCTCGAAGGATTGCTAAAATTGAGCTTTCTTGATAACAGTGCTGCACAAATGTGACGAATTCAGCTCTTGGTGAGATGCTGACTTAAACGGAAAATATTCCCTTCCTAATAGAAAGAGCTTGTGTGTTTGCAGGCTGCCTCCTCTCTCTCTGTCATTTGAAATATGTTACGATTTATTGTATAGCAAAGTGTTTGCAAGAATGTCTTGGCTGAAATTAGTGCATGGTGTGATTCTCTGCTTTGAGTTTGTTGATGTGAAAAGTCCCATTTTTGTGTATTTTCTTCCTCCTTTACACTGGCTCTAGCACAAATGATAGATTACTTAGATAAGAGATATCTGTCATTTCTGGCACAGGGCTTCTGCGCAGTCCTGAAATTCCAGGTAGTCCTGGAAATGTCCTGAAATTTGATTTCGGGGCCTAAAATCCTGGAAAAGTCCTGGAAATTGCAAAAATATACTTGAAAGTCCTGAAATTTGTGCTTGTGGCAAGAATTATGCTGAAAAATTTCGCTTGCGGATGAAGCAGGACGCATTCGAGGCTGCGCTGACATGTTTTCGATTTTCTGTTTACTTGCGGTCAATTCGTTGTCTGCTTTTTCTTTTTCCTTTTTGACTTCCTCGACATGACCTGGAAAATGACCATTTAGTCCTTGAAAAGTCCTGGAAAAAAATTTCCAGTGTGGTGTAGAACCCCTGCTGGCAGATTAAAAGTAAAATCAGATTTAAGCTGGAATACCCCTGCCCTAAAACGCAGGTTGCAGATTAGTGCAGTAAGTTATGTAAAGACAACTCTTTGTTCAATAGTCTTTCAGTTTTGCACTTGTATCCCCTGTTGTAAAAGGGATGGCATGATGTGGTTACCCTCACTTAAAGGAACAGTGCCACACCTTGAAAGGAATATTGTCTTGTATATCAAAACCATGCCTTGTCAAATGACAAAGAGTATGCGATTTAGATGTAGGGCCAGTATAATGGTAAAAGAAGTTGACAAGATAAAGCAGAAGCTTGTTATTTGATGTAGTTCTTTATAATGAGAGCTCACATTGTTCTGTCACTTAAGCATCATGAGTATAGAGGTGACATTCTATCTCTGAAAGATGATGCTGGCTTATGTAAGATGTTTTTTGTAACCTGGCATTGTTTTTGTTTGTTTGTTGGCCTTGATCTTGAAGTGATTTGAAAGTATTCTGTACATATTTTTTCAGCTTCTTTTAAAGCATGTATATGAAATCAAGTTCAGTTGTACTAACATGACTTTGCTTTGTCTGCGAGTATGAAGCATGTGAATTGTTTCAGTGTGTGTCTAGAATGTAAATCATGTCAGATGACAATAAGCTGTTTAAGAGGGACTTGTGTTCATGGAGCTGGAGTGCTGATAGGAAACTAATTCACAATTTATTGCTGCTGCTTTTTTTTTTCTTTTTTTTGGTGCAGATGGATTGTAAATCAAAAGAAAGATAGTTATTAACTGTTGCCTTCCACACATGTAGACACCTCAAGTCAACAATAACTCGTCACTCCTCTCCTGCTTTAGATATGCTCTGTTCTGAGAACTGTAAAGCTGTCACTTGATATTCAGTATGCAATATCAAGGTGTCAGAGAGGATTAGTTGGATTGTTTAAACAAAATGGAGCTAACCTAGAAGGCTGCTGACTAATGCTGCAGGGAAGACCGAGTGATGATTTAACTCTTCAAAGGGGAATTTAGAGCAGGCAGTGCCATGGCTGATATAGTGAGTGTGCTGTGTTGGATACCTTTGCATGTAAGTTTGTTTTTATTTAGTATGACTTGAATTTTATCATGATCAGATTTTTTTGTCTATCCAAGTATTACTCATGTGCACTACCAATACAACACCCGAAGCTATAAGAGGGCTGTACCCATTCCATTCTTGCAGATTGTATCACAACAATTATGCTTTCTATAGTTATGCTTTTGCCTGTATGTGTGTACAATGTGATCCGATGAGCTCCAAAGACCTGACATGGAGGGAGTCATTAAAGATGACTCATTAATTTATTGTACATAATTTTTAAGATGCCTGAAACGCACTTGATAGTCTGTCCACCGTGCATGGACAGCATCTGTCAGAGATGTAAATGTCTTGCTGATTCATTACTAACCCTGTACATTCTGTAAGCATGAATGATTAAGAGTGTGAAGCAAATTATGGTGCTCAACATTACAGAGCAGTCTTCTGTGTATATTGTATTATATGTTAACAGTGATTCAACTTCCTCATCTGAGCTGTTGCATTTTGTCATAAATTGGGAAAGAGGAACTAGGGGGTGACTCAAGTTCAAGGGTGACATTGACATTTGTATTAACTGTTTTATGGATACATAGGTATGTTAATTAGTTTAAAGGGCTTAGCAGTATTTACATTTCAACAAGACTGAATTATGTCTGAAAAAAACTCTTTTGGCCTGAACCACAAACTTTTCAGATTAATGGGGTTTTCAAATTGTTATTGTCTCTCAGAATAAATGAAGTTTATGTGGTGGATAGAACATTATTTCGTTTTTTTTTTTATTGATCAGAAGAATGGTGACATTCTTTTATTTAAATTTACATTTCTCTCCATTTTTTAAAATTTTACACAACCTTTAGTGTTTGGTTGGTGAGTGTAATAATTATAATGCCATTTAAGATAGAACCCTGTAATCCCACATGTACAAAATTTCTTGCACATATCACTGTACATTATGCAGATCTGTCAGTATCAAGTTTCTCCATGCAGGACAGCTCATGGTATCACAAATTACAGCCAAGATTACTGGTGCAAGGTCCTTTTATCCAAAGATCAAGGCCAGTAACTGTCCAAAGAGCAAGGCTTTTGTTAATTAACAGTTCATATAGTATGAAGTCAGCAGTCACCGAAAGAAAGACACCAAGTCACCCTCCTCATTAACCATTAGAAATTGTATTCGTCACGCATGAGGGAGCAGCATTCTGCAGGTGATGCTTACATTTGATTCATTAAAAGAGAAGTACATTTTGTTAAGTTTACTTGCTCTTGAATACTTACAACTTGGCTGTGCCCTTCTAAAGTCAAACTTCATTAAACAACATGATAAGTAATAAGTATACTTGAGCATGGGAGTTATTCTTGTTTGATTTTTGAAATTTGGCAATTTAGTGAAGTCACAATGTCAAGGTACAGTAAGTTTTAAAAGGATCCATTGTGTTTAAAAGATACTAAGAAAAGCTAACACAAAATACAGGACAACCTGGCATTCCACATACTATGATCTCCTCTGTCTTTCCTTGGTCTCAGTTTTGCAGGTGACAGGATCTGCTTTGTTTAAGGAATTAAACTGATTTGTCATAGCATCAAAGGTACTTTTTCAGGATATGGACATATCAGACCTTGCAAAATTGTCTCTGTTTGTGCTCTTCTCCTTTTTTATTGTTCTTAACACCCTTTTGTGGCTTGCATCATTTTGTTGCAAAATGTGATAGCAGATAGAGAACCTGCTTAGAAGTGTGCTTTGTAGTTAAAATTTATCAGTTATGCCTTTGCCAGTCAGGAGAGATGGTGCGCCAGAGCAAGTAAACATATTTCACTTAGCAAGATTCCTAAATAACATAGAACAAGCATGCTTACAACTATCCAGTCTGCATGCTACCAACCTTTTTATTTTTTTTTTTGCCACTATGCAGATTTATGAAGCTAGTATAGGTTATTACAAAACTCTTACTTTGCGATAATGGTGACTCCGTTTCACTTTACATGGTTTTCCCGTTTTTTAAAATTATTTATATCTCACTTCAGTTGTATTAGCTTACAAAGGAGACAATGATAAATACAAGTTTTGCTGGTTCTCAAAAGTGCCATGCTTTTTGGCAGAGTAAACCATTTGCTGTCTGGTTGCCTTTGAAATGAAATATGACTGTGTCTTGAGAGCAGTTTCAAATTAAATTGATTGAATTTTCTCATATCAGTGTATCTGTGGGGTCACATCCTCTAATACTATTTCTGTATATTTATGTCTGTACTTCCTGGACCCTGCTAATGATCTTTCTAATATTCCCACACTTTTTCAGTTCTGTATACAAATATCCATGCAAACTAATTACATTTTATAAATAAAATGCATTAAAACTTGAACTGTTTGACCTTTTATGAGTGGTTGATGGTTATTTGACTGAACCCTGCAAAGCTACAGTGTGGTGACAACATCCACATCTTGTAATCCCAGGACATCTCCATAAAATAACGCTGCCATGCCTCTGTCTAATGTACATGTTTAAGGAAAAACCTTGTACTCACACAAATCTCTATAGCAGCATTTTGTTATCATGTGGAGATACATGGCATTACAGTTTTCCTGATTTATATGGCAACACAGTTGACAGTGATAACAAGGAACCATATTTTGGGCTTTCTAAATGCAGGAGGTGGTATACTATGTAGTTCAACATCTTCAACATAGGGAACAACTTAAGGACATCCTCCATGCCACTTCACTAACTGTGTATTCTGCCTTTCACTGCAAGAAATGCAAATGAAGACATTGACTGCGGCTGAGATTACATCAACATCATTTATTCATTAAAATAAAGTTTCATATACATAAACATAGCATTACATTTAAATTTCCAATAGAAACAAAGAAATGTAGTACCATCAGCTCTCTTACACA
Source organism: Ellobium chinense (assembly GCA_033807755.1). NCBI lineage: Eukaryota > Metazoa > Mollusca > Gastropoda > Ellobiida > Ellobiidae > Ellobium > Ellobium chinense. Next base: position 4,625,142 of record JAWQUT010000006.1, read on the forward strand.
CCAAATGGAACCACTGACTGCAGTCAGAGATCATGTTAGATCCAATGCAGTGTCTCAGGTTCTAAGTGTAGCCGAACCCTGATGATGCATTCCTTGCAGTAAACTGTTTCCAGTGATTAGTTTGCCACAGTGGCAGTGATGTAAACTAAGAAGAAAAACAGCTCAGAGTTGGCAATATGATGACTGACTGAATTCTGCCACAGAGATAGGAGATTCATTAAATGGAATGAAACCTGCAATCAAAACACAAAATTATAGCTGATTTCCATAGTAACATAACTGAGTAACGACAACAGCGGCCCTTCCCTGTTTGGTCCCATCAAAAGCAGGCAGTATTCTAAGAGTAACAATTCTGTCAAAACTTCATGGCATCCAAATCATTCCGAAAATGAAACTAAAAAGTTCCAAGATTTTAGCAACAAAGCCTACAAATTCCTCTACAGTTCATATATATAAGGCTAATGATGACCTCTGACATCTAACTACAGTTCCAATTGTGATTTTCTCATAACTCCGGAAGCACAAATATTGGCTGGTCTTCTATACAAAGGCAGACTGACCTTACTGAAGGAACTTTACTTGGTATTTAAATGCGCTTTAAAAAAAACATACAAGTCTGTAAAACAAGCTGGAACTGTGAAGCAGTAGCAATATAATGTAACAGCATGCTCTCCTGTTCAGTAAATGCTCTGCGTCAAAAATGCAAGTGTATTCAAAGAAGCTATAAATTATGAAAGCATTTTTGGGAATGTAGTTAAAATGTCACTTCACATGCCACTAAGTTATTACAAACTTCAACACTTACATAAAAACAGAGGAAAATGATAAATAATTGTCACTAGACATGATTTTAAGAAATCATGACACAATGAATGTTTCCCATAGATTATTATCTCAGTATTACCTCTTAAATTACTGCAAGATATTGGCACATGCTTGTACTAGCACCATTAAACCTTATCCTCAGTTCTAACCAGCTAGACTCTTGGACGTATAGTGCCCTGCAAGGTCCGGGTGTCAAAATGGAAAAATGGGGTAATTGTATTTCCAGAAAGGAATTAAGGTGTGAATCAAACAATGCCCTATTTCAAGCATCATCTGAATGCAGAGTCTCCATAGGCCGAGCCTTGTTGCAGACTACATGTCTTGAAGCCATTCAAATAATTTTTAAATATTTAAACAGCAATACAAAAACTCCATCAAAATGAAGAGCATGAACACTTAAAACATATAAATTAGCAGGCACATTATAGATTGCACTTTCAACGCTGAAGATACTGTCTTGATAGGTACAGTTATTGTGGAAAATGAAAGCATGTCTGGAATGGGTCTGTCATCTAAAAAGAGTGATTAAAAAAGGATATGTTTAAACACTCAGTGCAATATGAAAGCTACTTAATATGAGTACTGTACTGCCTATGTCAAACTTTCATTATATACAACTGGGACATACAATTAAAAGCATTACTGTTGTATGTGAATGTCTATGCAAAATGAGCCACTATTGCAAAAACCCCACACAACACATGACAGACACCATTCCTAAGCTCATGAGAGATCTTATGAGCCAAATATAGTTCTCCAAAGTTGTGGACAGCAACACATAACTTAAATTACCAAATGTGGAGAAGCTAACATAACATTAATGAACATGTTTTGCCACACTTATATATCCATGGGAACTGATCTCCTATTGTCTTCCCACACCGTAATCCATGATATGATCAACTTCAAGAAAAAGAAGCAAAAGTATTACAGAGTCAAAACAAGTAAGGATAGAGGGACAGTACACAATGGCTATCTTTTCGGCCTCACACTCAGTCAACATGCAAAACAACATTTTTCATAGTGTGATCTGTGACAGGCATCTTGCATAATATACCCGATCCTCCCTATTCAGATTCTTGGCTTCCTCTGCAGATTCTCCTCTCAGAAAACCTACAACAAAAAAATCTGTCCAGAGTTGAGGGGTCAAAGGTTATCACTAGTCACCCCCAAACCCAAGGCAATTTCTTTCCTTTTATTTTTCTTACTCCCACCTGTCAGCATTTATGTACAGTAATACAAAACAATGACACTGAAAATACATCTTCACTAGCCTTGTAGTCTTGGATTGCACCTACAATTACAAGCAACAGCACTTGAAGTAACCGCATGTAAGGTTTCTGTGAGGGTCCTCCTCACAATCTGAAGTACATGTAAAACTTCAGCTGCCCATGGCTGTAACGAATCTGCAAGGTCAGATGTCTATCTGTTTCCCACCATCAGGGTCTAGATCTGTGGTATTCCTGCATATACTGTGGTATCTGTGCATATACTTGTAGCATATGTCAAGCAACACTGTTATGTTATGACAAAAGTCCTGTCTGCACTATGATGTCTGCTATTCTCATGTACAGCACAATTACATAAACATAAAAACTGCTTGTCATTTGTCTTTACTTGAGATCATACATCTCAATACCAACATTGCCGTTAAAATGAAGAACCTAGTATCTACGTATCTGGGTCAAATGGACATTTTTATATCGTTAAAATCGTTGGAAAATTTTGTGTCTGATAATCTTAGTTTGGCATCGATACCTCATTTTTAAAGGCGTCTATAGTAAAAATGGTAACGATGCGACTATTCTATCAACAGTTATTAAAGAAACAGTTTTTCGTAATTTGTAGCAAAACATGAAAATGGTAGATACTAGGTTCTTCATTTTAACGGCAGCCCTGTGTGTCACAACATGATACAAAATAATAAGCTGCTGCTCCAAAATCCAGTTCAATAAATACAAAATAGTTGAAACATATTAAGGGGAAGAATATAAACCATTTTAATAGCCTGCACTATTATACACTGACATCTCTTGGGTATGATGTTAAATGATATGCCATTGGGGATGTGTCTGCAGGAGTTTACATATTCTTTCTTTTCAGTGTCAAAGAATGATGTTTGGGGCTCTCTAATCTCTTATAATCTCAGTGTAAAATGAAAAGCAAAATAGGTAACGAAATGGGCATATTATTAGCTAAATATGGCACAAAAAGAAAACAATGTACAAAATTTGCTCAATCTACAATGTCCAAGAAGAGTAAAATAAAACTTTAAAAATATGAATGAGTGCAAATTCTGCCATATTTGCTGGCATAAACATAAACTTTACTTCAACACACTTCAGTTCTTGTGGTATCCAGCGACTTGTATGATTCACAAGCCTACACGTAAAAATTCATTTCAGTATCACAGTGAAAACATGTCTTGAAAACTGTAGAATGTGGACATTTCCTGAGAAGTGGCACCATTGTTTGACTAATCAGGATGGAACCAGCCATGGGTTAGAAATAGCCTGAAGATTTGTTTCATAAAGAATTTGCAATGCCTGTCCTAAACAGCCTGACATTAGATTCTGTATCACAATAAATTAAAATATTGGTGTGTTACACCAGCTAAACATCCTGCTGGGCCAACAGTGCACTGTAAATTTTGCTGAGGGAGAAAGGATAAGATAGGCTAACAAATTTTTTTCACAAGTAGGTGGCAACTGAGGAGACACTAGTGTTAAAATAATGTATGCAGCTGCCTCACACATGGGGTAGTGCCAATCTTCAAGGTGAAACAAAAAGACGGCGACACTGTGTCACATGGTAAGGGCATTGCATGAACTGCTGGTGCCTAACACTAACAGTGTTCAGCTGAGCTGATTCCATTCCTGACCGATGAGACATATGGAAAACTCAATTCAACATGACATGTACTCAAATGTGTCCAGAAATTTGTAGAAGTATGGGGCATCATGAAAGTTATGTTCACTGCTCACATGTGTGACCACTCTGCCTAGCACAAGATGACGCCCATATGCCACAGCATCCTCTCTGTCAGAAGCCAAACCAGCACGGACCAACCAGTCACACAGAGCAGTACCAGTAAAGACATTCTTGAACGTTCGGAACCGGAATCTGGAAGAGTAACATAAAACAAAAATGTCAGATCATGCAAGAGCCATACAATGTACTTGTTAAATCATTCATTGTGTAAAAGGATGCAGACACCAATAAATGAAGCAAGTGAGCAACGGTGAGAACAGAGGGGTTGGTTAAAATAACTGTATAAATATCTATCTGCTTGCCTTTGTTTGTGGTATACATGTACATCAAATATAGCTAACCTTTCAGGATGAGGTGAGTTGGATGAGGATGTCACTGAGACATAATCTCAATCAACAGAGGTTAGTACCTGAATGGTTAGGATGCAGAGGCAAATTGCTAATACTTGTTACATTTTCTCTGTCAGGATTAGTCTGGATAAAAAGAAACATTACTCAGGTGCCTAGTCATAGGAATAATTATATTATTACTGGATTGCCTTTAACAAATGTGATAATTCTGAATTTATCAATTCTTTCTGAATGTGATAAACGTTTGACTAAGATCAAGAGGATATGGTGAAATCAGCACAACACTTTCTTAATGAATATGTAAGGGTAGATATAATATGGATAATATGATCCACTGGCACCACTGGCAGTATTTTAAAAAAGCAAAAGAACTTTATTGAGTGCAGACAGTATATCACGGGAAAGGCAAAGGTTAGACCTGCCTTATATCATGCAAGCTGTTTTGAAATACTGTACAAGGTGAGATAAGTATCATGGCACCGGTAGCAAAACCAAAGAATTCTAAAGAATAGGCAACCTGCAAAATTGCTCCTCCAATGGATCAAACAAGGACAGCCACAAAAGATGTCCAGATGTTAAACATGAAAGGAAGGGAAGCAGGAAATATGGTAATGGCAATATGGGAAGCAAAATATTTTAAATCATTCCTTATTTACTCTGATGACAAGAAACTTTCTATGCCCCCAAAATTTGGTGCATTTATTATCAAGTTTTATTCGCTTATAGAAATTTGTTCAAAAGTGAAGCATTCTTGTTAACCATATGTACACTGATTGGATGTACAGTACGTTAATTAGTTGTGTTGTTTTTTTTTGTTGTTGACAGATGTGAGAAGTACAGATGACCATTTTATACATTTTCTTTACAAAACAAGAAATGGTCTCAGCAGCAGATGAAAAAGAATAGCCAGATACAAGCAAGACATGCTGAGACCAGTGAATACAAAGGGAAATGTGTTAGATATGACAATGGACACTCACGTTGGTATCTTTATCAATTAGGCTGAACTTTCACCAATCAATATCAGTAATATAGCCTTACAGAAACATGTATAGACTATCATGACACAATATGCTGGTGACAACTCAGGATGCCAAATACAAAGCCATGATGAAGCACAATGAAAAGGATTATATTTATTACCTGACAATATAATCTACGAGTATATAAAAAATACACTGTATGTATCAAGAATTATTAAGAAATGGCATTTCAAAAAGTATGATAGGCCTGAGTATGAATAAGTGTGAGAGAAGTGAGAAGTAAGCAAGTAACAAAGGTGAATACCATGTGAATTTATGTTTACAGAACTTGAAAGCAGACCATCCAATAGTTATTTTCAGATAACAAAATGTGCATGTTACAATGTGTCTACCTCATCACATTGTGATTAATTAAAATTACTCTCTGAACAAAAATAATTTGACCAGAAAGTCAGCAGATCGCTGAACAGAATCATCAATGCCTAGTGGTGCAACAGCAGTAAGCAGTCAGCACAACACAGACAACTCTTGATGATTTAACAGAGAACCAGCATTGTTATGGATTTACACTATCCATGGCACTTACATAAAGCACTCGACAAACAAAAATGCACAGGCCAGTTGAATTCTTTGCTAGCCTGACAGTATCCCTGCTGGGTCATATGGCTTACTGATGCAATAATACTATAATTAGTGCCTCTACATCAGAAATGTTACTAAAATGTTACTGCAATAACACCATGCATTGGTTTCTTTTCTTCTGTTCTGTGTTGTCTAAAATAGAGTAGATCTATGCAAATGTCAAAGAAAATTTCCTCTCCTATCTCCTACTGCTTTACTTGAAAGGACAAAAAAATTTCCCCAGTCAATATTTCCTAAAAGGTTTAAAATTGCACATAAGTATCTACGACTGAGGATATTCAGAGGCATAATGCTTAACAAAATTACTTCTGATCTGGCAAGCTTCTAAAACTTCACCAAAAAAAAAAAAAAAAAAAAANGCTCACCACTGAGAGGGACCATTTACGCATCTCCATGCCATTAAAACTCGTCAAAGTCCTTCTCCATCATACTTTCCTGATCCTGCTTTCAACAACTACCAAACACCATGGGAGCCAATATCATTTCCTCATTACCTCCTGACAATGTGGAGAGGGCAATTATTCACGCCACCTATTCAATCTATTTTGGGCCTGCACTGATTAAGTGTCACACTCCACCCAGAAGTGCAATTCCCAAGGCCAAGCCAATGGTCCTACCTAATTTGCACATTAACATTACTACTGCTGCCAGCCCAATTCTAAAGATAAATCATGCATTAATATGTAAACAAGGAATGCACATGCAAATTGATCCATCAAAATCATGCTTTACAAACAAATCTGGATGACACTTTACTGAAACAGGACTTGTTTGAGGAAAGTGGATGTAGATAAATGGGCGAGGCAAATAAGAACAGATACTGTGGGGGTGAAAATTTGCATTTGGTGTTGGCTTTTACTCAGAGCTCCAAATATTCACCAGCATTATTTTCAAATTATTTTCGAACCAGGAAAATGGCATGGTTAAAATTATGACGCTGGTAACTTGAGACGTGAAAGGAAAGAAATTTATAGCACACAGGGGTTACATATCAAAGGATGAACATAAATTATAACTTACAGCTACTAGAATGAAATTTGGTGAAAAATAGTCAGTGTGTGAATAATTTGTGACGAAACTTGATTTCGAAATCATGACAAAATTCATGAATTCAGAACTGCCTAATCTGTGATCGAATGGTATGTTTTGAATTGAAAACTGGCTGGGCTGACAGATCTGTGATTTAGCAGCTACTGCATAATAAATATGAAGAAATAGAAAATACGGTATATCATGTCTTCACTGTAGTTACCTACCTACAGCTTTGTATTTGGTGTGCTAGAGAAATCTTTCTTTCCCCAAGCTCCTATTCCCTCATCTTTTTTTTAAGTTTCTCTTAGACCATTTCATTTCCATCTCATTCTGAAGACGATTGAATTTCATGACTTTGCAAATGAACAAACCAGACTGTACATGTTCATATACACTCTCGACCCAACTGCTCTTTCTGTTTACATAATTGTACAATATCCCATACGAACAGTCTGTGTTGAGAACTCCATCAGGTCTTCTTTATTGCCAACAGGCTCACTAGACTGCAAGCCCAAACTGAAGCCTTCATCATTTGACCACAAGTGCATTGTCATTTTGTTTGAGAAAGAACTTCAAAATTGAAAATGAATAACCTAAATGTTCAGCATAATAAATAATGAAGTTGTCACACATGGTCTGTCCCCTTCTGCTGGCACAATGCAGCTAAGAGAGAAATATACTATATTATGGCCTGTGCTATGCATCAATCAAATACATGTCCCTACAATAAGCATGTTAGGACCTATTCAAAATGTCAGACAAAACTATTTTCAGCTGTTCCACATGTAAATAATATATTATTGAATCAAGAAATAATAATAAATCTTAATCTTGACCCGCTGCACTGCACAACAAAGATGGTTCTTATATAATATCTTAATATCATGCCCAGGGATCTAATGTGGGAGGGAAAGTCTTGATAATACTGGCTGTAGAAAATCAACATGCAAGCTCAGCCATTACCAGCACAGCAGTTTCTCCTAACCCTCAACAACAGAAAGAATCCTTCACCATTCTGAAATGTTACAGGATATTATGAAAAAAGAACTTGTTTTCAACAGTAAAGCAAAGCTTTAATAAGCTGCTTTGCAGCAAAGCACTGCCCTCCTGCAAATGAAATTTAAAAATTTTAAAATCCTTTACCATGGGGATATGAGATATGCGTAAGCTTTGTCAAAAGTCTTTGCTGGTCCCCCTGTTGAAGAAACCAAGACGTGAAACAGAAGCGCTTTGGACTGTGTGTGTTTGATCCCCTGCAGAATTACTATATGGAAAGCAAATTACCAAAAGGGGCTGTCCCTCCAAGATTCTAAGCAATGGAAGTGTGAGTCTACCAGCAAGCAAAGATGGCTTCAACTGATGTGTAAGAGCTAGAAAAGAGTGTGCTGACCAGCAAGTGGTGTCTGCTATATTTATGCCTTTGTCTTATATATAGGCATACATACTACCCATGTCACATCCTCCTTCAACACAAGGCCCTTGATAAATAGTTTCACTGGCAAATTTGAAACCACAAAGGTGGCCACCATTGTTGCCAAGCTCCTAATTCTGATGCAACCCAAGAATTTCCAAATTTTCTAATGTCTAAGCTCTGTCCACTTCCCCACAGGGATCCTGCTGGAAATCAAACACATATAATCCTGCTCTGCATTCTTATAGATGTACTTTGAAAGATTCAGGTTACCTTTAATAAAACATTTATGAGACCCTTGAATAACTCTCAAATGAGCCAAAATATTTATAGCACAAAAGGGTTATATTTTAAGTGTTTGTTCTCCTGTTGTATAACATTTGGGACCTGACTAAAGGCCGTCGATAGACAGGCTGTCATGATATGGAAATTAAATAAAGAGGCACACTTCTGATAAATCTAATTTTTACTTAACCCATATTAGTAACCACTAGTAAAAGACTCCACGAGAACTGAACCTTGGCTCACTTAATCTGCACCAACAGTTTTATGGCTGACCATGGACGAGGTCTTGGATTTACTGTTTTTAGCCATGTACGCTGGCCATTAACTGAAGAATGGAGAAAATCTCAATTTTCCTTCTAATAGATCATAGCCCTGTCTTACCTCATCTACCGTGTAGATACAAGGTCTTTTCTCTTCAACAATTTATGATGATTATGCTCTGGTCTTAAGGCAGTTGTCCAACTTCAGCATAACTGACATTTTAAACAAAGCTCACATTTTGTTCATCTTGTCCCTCTTCACAGAGTTCAGCACAGGACTCAAACACCAGAAGAGCTTTAATTGAGGTAATATTTCCACAAAAAGGCACATCACAATGGCACCTTAAGCTGTTCTCCCAGAACACTTTGTCGCAAATTACCGCAGATTTCCGCATTTTTCAGACTTTGGTGTGGTTTTGCAAATTTTCACAGATTTAGACACAAATTTTGCGCAAATTTTGTTCATTTTGGCTAAGCAATGCATTTTTTCTGCTACAGTTGCAATACTAAATCAATGGGTACACAGTACTATAAATTTGAAATGCCAACGGTATGGTACAAAAAAAAATGCGATGTGGTGATAAAACAAAGTTATGAAGATAAGAAGCTGGTAGTTGCCACACAAGGGCATCATGCAATCATGCTTTTGGGACATGAACAGGTCCATCACTGGAGTGAAATTTTCCCATGTAGGGCTCTCACGATACTGACATTAAAGGCCAAGAGTTAGATATCTTGAATGATTAGATCGAGAAACCAATAGCTAGACTATAAGTGGAGCTGAATCATGATTGCACAATGACCGAGTGACAGTGATAATACATGAATACATAATGTATTGAGAGGATATAGGAGCTGTGGGTCATACAGGACTGTAAACTATGAGAAGTGGCCAGGGACGGATGTGTGGTTGGAGTGAGCATGAGAGACAAAAAGTAACACTCAAGGTGCAGTGAACTTTTACCTAAATTAGGACCCTGGTAAATTCAAAACACCAACAGTGATTAATGCCAAGAGTACTTTGAATAGCAGTAACAGTGAATTGCTTCTCCACTAAACTTTTGCAAGCTTTTCGTTATCTCATGAATTTGATAACCCCATCTTGAAAGTATCTCTTGTTGTTGGAAGAAATATCAAGGCATTCCTTTTTTTAGTTTATCATTATTTTGCAGACAAAGGTAATCCTTTCAAGTATCTTCTAAAGCCTAGATCTTGATTTCATATTATGTTACTCTGATGTTTTAGTGTATGTTTCTCATACAATCCATCTGTTTCACATTCTTAAACTTGCAAATTTGACACGTTCATGATGCAAATTTTAGGAATTTTTGCAAATTTTGCCAACTTTTGCATGCAAATTTTGCACATCTTGATGAAAATTTTGGGAGTTTGAAAATGCAGTTTTCTGCAGGGACAGTTAAGCTCATTTCCATTGACCTATGAAAATACATGTCATGTATTCCCCTAGTCACTGAGCTACATGAAAATCTGACTCACTATGGCCCATTACAAAACTTTATTCCAGCCTACTTTTTCTGTATGTATTTGACTAAAATATGGCTACCATTTTCATGCTTCCGCCTCTTTGTTATACCAGTTTTCAAAATACAGCAGACTGGTTCTGCTTGAAAATGACCCAAGAAAACAAGCAATATGGATGTGGCTGCCCAGATGAATGAGAATCCTTAGAGAGGCACCTCAGCGTGGAGTGGGTTAAGCTTAGGCAAACAAAAAAAAAAATCAAAACAGAGAATAACTTCCAGAACAACAACCAACCCTGCTTTCTTTAAAACACTTGGACAGCATGGAAACCTAAATTCTCTTCTGTTGAGAAAAGAGGACGAATTCATGGCAGTAATCACACACGCTCCAAAACATAAAGGGTAAGACATTAGCTAAGTTAAGGATAAAACAACAATGAAGCTCAGCATAAACAAAACTGATTAGTAATGTGATACATGCTTCAGGTGCTAGATTTGCTCAAGCTTAACATTTTGGCAGTTAAAAAAGATATAGATTATTAATAACACAAAATGGCAGTAAGATCTGTTCACCTTGTGATGTTGTGATACTTTACATCATGGTTAATCATGACTCACAATAAATGTTGGTAGTTGTAAAGTTGTCCAAAGGATTTCTAAGGTCTGGCCAAATTTTGGCCTTTGATATTTGACAGAAAATTGTTTAAATACCGAACTTCATCCAATGCCTATCAGATATAAATGAACTGGACCAAAGATTGTGAAGTCGCTGTCCAAGACAATAATCAAAACAGTCTTTGGCATCTATAACTGTATGCATGTGTACGACAGGCATGGTATGTGGTGCATGTTCTTGTGCGTTTCCTTCACAGATGACAATTAACTGCTGTAAGACAATTCTGGTGAAAAATGTTAACTGTGAGAATTTATTTACACTGCATAAAAGAAAGTAAAATGAAAAGTAATTAACTGTCAGTATAAGTAAAGTGATCTCTTCTCAATACTAGTCCTACAGAAGCTAAGTACATGTGTGTGTTTTGGGGTGCTGATAATTAACAAAGCAAACGTCTGTGATCTCACTATAATTTTCAAAAATGCCATTTCAGGATTCTATAGCAGGGATCCTTCCCAAATACAATCTACCATTTGTGATAAATATGCATCTTGCAGTGAGTGCACACATCCAGCTGCATGCCACAACATTCCTAGCACATCCACCATATGAGAACTATCTGACAGCATCAATCTCATAAACCTGAAATCACGACATCTTGAGGAAAAAAAGATGTAACAAGGACGCAGGCCAGAAATGACTGAAAGAGTAATGATCTTCCCAACAAAGAAAACAAGTAAAGAATCCAACTAAAGTTTGACGTCCAGCTTCTGCAAGGTGCTGGCTGATCTGGTGCCAGTAAAGTTACTTTAGCAACTTCTTTACATTTCAGAATGAGTCCCATGACATTTTCATTTGTTCTAAAGAGAAAAGTCAGCATAGACATAAACCACAGACTGACTGAAAGCATTTCTTTTTTTTTTTTTTTAAATTTTCATATTGAAGTACAATTTGAAAAGACATAGAAATTTATATCATCTGAGAATAGTTCTCAGTGTGTTGAAACAGACTAATAATTTTTTTGTCTGGATCAGATTTACTGAAAGTGAATGCTACATTTAATTAAGGGAAAGGTTTGTTTTGTCAAATTAATGAAGAATTATACTCGCACAATACTCAAAAGCGCAGCACTGATAAGTAAAATCAGAGACACTGCAAAATAAATAACATACTCAAGATTCTCCTCCTCTTTCTTCTTTGATCTCAGGAATGACAGGATAGGGCTCATTTTGATCTGCAGTGATTGTTTGCTTCAATTATCAGCTTTAACCTCATTGAAGTATTTTTGCATGCTCATACAGAACTCACCTTCTGTCCCTAACAATCTCTCGTGCACAGTTCTCCTTGTGATATTCTGTAAACTGCTGGCACGTCTGCTTTGTGTCTGCATCCAGTTCTGACAGTTTTGGAAGTCGTACAACCTCTGCTCCATACAATAGACGGCGCAGCCTGCAGAGAATACATGCATCACATTTTGACATTCATGTCAAGGAAATAATTTATTGCACCTAGTGAATATTAGAACTGATATTAAAAAAAGGTCCTTTAAATTCATCTAAAATCCTTAAAACGACCTGTTACATGTCAAAAGGATTCTGAAGAACAAAAGTAAAAAAATCAGTACATGACTGGCCTCCCTTTATGACAGAAATAGATTATCCACACTGGTATCTGTACTGAAGCTTAGCAGAGGCAGCTCCTCTATCAGAAATAGGCTGGACAAAGACAACCATCGATACACATTAGATTAAAGTAAAGTTGATGTCTGAAATATGGCATAAGTAACCTGCAGTTACCTCAAGCTACTAGTGTTGCTGTAGAGGTTTGATTGGCATGACGGATACAGAGGAGTATTAAAAATCATCCTTTTCTGAGATCTTCTGCTTTGACAGCAAATGGGTTTTAAGTTTATGAAAAGGTAAAGAGGACAAGTAAATTCATAGAGTCCTGAAGCATCTATAATGAATGCAGTCATGATGACTGTTGAAAGTTCAACTTGGTGATAAAATGGATCACTTGGCAAAGAAATAAAGAGATTAAAAACTTGGATCTCCTTCTAACAGGTGTGAAAGACAGAATGAGCAGTTGGCTTTAAACTGGAACAGAAACACAAACACACCAGTTTCCATCATAATGGATTTGAAACAAACTGCAGTCAATGCCATTATTTTGACTGTTGAAAATGACAAAACAATATTATCTAACCTCATGGCTGACAAATGCTTCCTCTGTTCTGAGACATTTTAGCATGTGTGAGATAATAAGTTTTCTAAAACCATAAGCTTACCAATATCTAAGGTTTTACCCAAATCTTTTGTAATTCATCAAAAATGGAAGGAATTGCTCTGAGGCATTACTAGCAAAAACAAAATTAGGAAGTTATGCACAGGGAAAGGATGTTCTTATTATCTAGCAGGAAAGGATGTTCTTATTATCTAGCAGCAGGAGGTTTGGGTAGAGGGATGGGGTTAGCACATGTAATTAAATAATTATTCAAGGTTTGGGAAACAAATGGCATGTTCATTTTTTTAATAGGCCTACATGACTATTCATGTCACTTTTGGGATATTAAAGACCTTGTGTGTATTGATTCTAGGACATAAATGGCTAAGTTTGTGTCAGGTCTGACACTTGAATTGTCATGTGCTTGATGATTTGGAACATAAATGTGTAAGCTGGTTCTGGGACTATAAATGGCTATGTGCATGTTGGTTCTGAGATAAACAGGTCTGTATTTGTTGGTTCTGGGACATAATAAATGGCTATTATGTGTTGATTTTGAGACATAAAAAGTTATGTACATTTTGGTTTTGGGGCATAAATTGCTATGCATGATGCAGCACTTTATCAACAGAAGCAAATCAGGGAGGCGTTTGTTTTATTGATTTTTGGATCGGGTGGAATGAGGTAAAAAACAAAAATGGCACCAAATTATAATAGTTGGGAAGACCTGATACAATTACATCCAAGAGAAGTATGTGGAGATCTGGTGACCTGGTTCATGGTTGCTGTTAAGACACAAATAGACAGTTGGGTTACTGGGAAAAACTGTGCCCCAATGGGGTTTAATCATGGAAATCACATACCACATCAATGAAAAATCATTTGTATTAACTTTAATTCAAGCCCTCCTTCTGCATTCAGTGATCAAACAATTCAACATAATTAAAATCCCACTGATACTATGATGAGAATTTCTTAAAAGCTGTAGTTCCCAGATATCTTATGTATCTGATGAAGACACACAGCCACATGCAAATGATCTGATTAGTAAATATTATATTTTTGCAAGGCATAGTCTATCACCAGCACAACATATGAAAGTGATAAATTCAGAAATCAGATGGCAGTGACTTCTAACCATCTGTCACTGACAGTAGGTTCTGCATGAGTTTTGACACAAGAAGTAAAACAACAGCAACATAAATTTTAACATGCAAACATCTCACAAGCAGTATGCAAAAGAACTAAGATCATTTCCATGACAAAACAAAACATAAAATTTTTACAAAAGGATGAAGCATCAATGAGTTTCACTAGATCGGATCACTTATCATTAGTAAAACTCTCAGATAAGAGTCACCAAAACAACTGAGTATTTACATATGCATAATGCCTGTCATTTAAAGATTGGTTCACATGGTTCAAATTTTCACTTATATTATGACTGAACAAAAACAGTCTGATCATTTGCTTTATCCAAGGAGCACTGTTGTCTTTAGGACTCAAATTCAAAGATGTACTACAAAAAAGTTGCAAGGCAACAGGTTTGAATGGGAATGTTTTTAAGTGTTTTAGATCACTGTCTTTGGTAAGTGTTTATTTCAGTGTTCAGTGTATGTCTAGACAATTTATGCAGCACCTCTCCATGGGTGGTAAAACATCATCATAGCTTATGCAATATTTTGCGCTTTGGTATGCAACTTGAGTGTGCTGCTGGAGATTTTAGAATCATTTTTGAAAATGCCTGCGCACCCTGGTTATTTCCATAACACATCCCAATATATAGCAGTTGACATACGAATGAAAATTGGAACTATGTAAATCCCCCTACAGTGTGAACACATTTTAAACCATATAAAGGAAGAACAATCAAGAACACAGATATGCTTAAATTAACCACATAAACTGGAAAAAGCTTTTATCAATTTAGAAATACATTCCAGACATCTATACGCAATATGTGAGATGATACGAGACACTTCGTACTAAAGATGGCTATGTTGATGAAAGATGATATGAAGCCCTGGTTTACTGAGCTGTAATCTGTTAATTGATAACTTTGCTCCATTTCATACAGAGTCTTCAACTCAAAATCAACCTGAGACTCAGTTTATTCTATAGAAAAGGGCCTCCTTCCTGTCTTGGTCTCAAGGTTTTATAAATGTAATGGTTAAGGTTTTACATGCCTTAAGCATTAGGCATTGTTAGTCTATGTTCCCCATATTATTAAGGCTTGGGCAGTCACTAACAGCCATAGTGAGTTGTTTTTTGTTTCACTTGGTAAATTTTGCATACTTTATTTTTTTTCCCTCATTTTTTTGTGGGTAAGCAGTAATCAGATCACCAATTTAGTAAGGCAGGTCCCATGACCAACCTAGAAACTATTGGAGATCACAAGGTTTAAATATTCTAATGACTGTGTTACTCAATTTAGATGGACAGCATTTAACTGACACAGAGTTTAGAATGTTCAAGGTTTGTGTGCATAATGAAGGATGCCTATTCAATGCTGTGTGATAAATGGTCATAAATTATAGAATTTCTAAGACGGAGGATATATATATATATAGTGTGTGTGTGTGTGTGTGTGTGTGTGTGTGTGTGTGTGTTTATGTACGCGCGTATGTGTGACCGCAGGCGTGTGTGTGTATATGTGTGTTTACGTACGCACGTATGTGTGACCGCAGGCGTGTGTGTATGTGTGTGTGTGTGTTTACGTACGCACGTGTGTGTGACCGCAGGCGTTAGTGTGTGTGTGTGTGTGTGTGTGTCTGTCTGTCTGTCTGTCTGTCTGTCTGTCTCTGTCTATAGTCTGTCTATAGTGTCTGGTCAAGTGTAATGCTTGTGAAATACCCTGGTAAACTTATAGCACTTTGTATATGTAAGTGTCATAGCACTTTGTATATGTAAGTGTCTTAGTTACTTAATGTATGTCAAATCTAGTCAAGTCATTAAAGCTCAAATCTGAAGTCTTCATCAGATTTCCAGTCCCAAGAACCTCTGACCTCAAGGCAAGCCAAGTCTTCAGCCTGAAGACCAATTGAAATCTTATCAGATTAAATATATTCATGATCTCACCCATATTATAAATATGAAATCATGTCACTGATGTGCCTCAAACATGTATATTTTCATTTTTAGCTTGGCTTTCAAAGTAGCAAATCTGGAGTTTCTACATAACAAACTCAACAAGCTGTATCACGGTTCCTTCAATAAAAGTAAAACAAACACTTGTATTTACCAAAAGGCAAAGGCTGTTAACAATCAATGATCTTGACATGGTAAAGTACCAACTGTTATCAGACTCTGAAAGCTGGGCTGTACTGGTCAAAGTTAAATACATATAAGGCTCAGTTTGGCTTTTGACAACACTTGAGTAATTTAGCAATTTGAGACCCCACGGTTTGATCAATCTGGGACAGAAACCCTTTTCTCTTTTCAGTCATGTCAATTTTACTTCTTGCAACAACTGGCAATGATGCCATGGCAAGCTGCCTGACCCCCTAAGCGTCAAGATTTGAGCTACCGGTATGTCAAAATGTGACGCCTAGGGGTCAGAGCAATAAAGTCTGAATGATTTCAATGTGTGAGCTGCAGGTCTACATCAATATCATGAATACATTTCTCTGTGTTCAGTACCTAGAGATACTAGATTGTTTTGTGAGTTTCAGTGGCATTTCCAATTGGGAAACTGATTGTGTGTCACAACACTTCCTTTATATTTCAACCTGACTTTCAAATTGCTCTCTACAATGAGCATGCTGTCAATTAACACTTTCATCCTCTAGATCTATACTTGCTGAACCCAATAAATTTGTCCACAAAAAAAAAAAAAAAAATGAGAAACTGAAAGAATGCTGCACAACTTTTGAAATAGCACACAGTAAGCAGCTGTGAAACATATTAATAACATAGTCAACATTCTTTGAGCACAGAGAGACACCAAGATAAATGTAGATTACCTAACATATGCCATGTAGATAATCCTATATTTTGACATTTGCCTGCAAAGAGAGAAGCAACCATATTACTAGGGGCCATCTTTAGCAATTTTAAAGTTAAATATAATGGGCTCTAGGAGGTACAAGATTAGAAAGGTCCAAATACTGTATTGTTACACTTAGTTATAAAACTGCATAGAAAATAGAAGTGACCAATTGCCAAAAGGACATGAGAAAACTGAAGAATGCCTTCTATTACAAAATCACAACATTCTCTTCAATTTGATCAAGCTGCTGCCTCCACTAAAATTTAAACTCAGCAGCCTTCAAAATGCTACTTACAACCAACAAAATAAGTATAGCTGGCTAAAGGGACATCACAGCATAAATTTTATCCCTTCCTATGCTTCCAGAACTCTCTGCAATGCATTCACTTTTAACTTCATCTTTTTTCCAAAATTCTTACTAAACTTTATTTGGAACAGAAAAACTGAAAAATCTTGCATATGTTTTTCTCTGTATGTTGTTGTCACAGCATATTCTCTGTCATATGAACTACATGTATTCAACTGGTGATCACTTCAGACCAAGAAAAAGTCTGTTATTTTGAAACTTAAAATCAGGTAAACATTAATTTTTTTGTTTTCCCCCAAAGATACTGGCAAGATCCCTGAATACCATTTAACAACACTGAAAATCTCTTGACTTTACTTAACAGATATAACAGAGAATATGTAAAGAAATGCTAGGGTAAATGTGATACAGAATGGTGATCCAAATCTGTAATGAGAGCAAATAAGTATCACTAAGAGGGACTGTAATTGTTCCGGTAGTTTTAATGACATATGGATATATGACTGCTAAGTGAACACGGGGCTTCAATGTTATTTAGAAGTGCCATTTTAAATTACCAGGTGTGGACACTATTGCTACATGGCAAACTTAATAGCATGTAATGGTCATCAGAAAAGAAAATAAGATAAAAAGAATTATGGACAACACCAACAATTTCCAATAACTGACCAACAGAAATACCTAAGCTTTTCTCTGACTTTCAAAGAGTTTGTTGGATACAGCTTTCCAGTTAAAAGAAAGGAAAATTACATTTTAACCTATGTAGGATTCTTCACTTGCAAAATTTATAAATTATATTTTACAAAGGCTCTTTAGCAATAAAAGCATCCTCCAAGCCCATAATCACTGATAAAAAGTTACATCCGACTTTTCCAAGTTTATAGAATTTAATTATCTCCGATGATTAATCTCTACTTGAACTGCAGACCTTTGTTCATTATTAACACACAAGTCTGGGTGTGTGTTTGTCCATGTACATGTCTCTGTGTGCGTATATTGTGTGTTTATGCCTATGTGTGAATGCACAGGTATATATTATACCCTATCCAGGGTATCATTTTTCTCTGTAAAGTGCCCTTGAAAATTGTTTTGTTTGGATTTGGGTGCCGTAGAAATGAATTATTACTATTATTATTACAGTTATTAATACAAGTCTAAAACTTCGGCCCAAATAATTTTAGAAAAGGAAATGTCTGCACATCTGACATGCATATTTTCTTGTTATTCTATTGCTCATAGGCAGTTCTAGAAACCAACGAGCTTCCATGGACTCGCTGCCTCCATGTTTTGAAACTAATTGTTTGGTTGGGGCAAGGTAGCTTACAAAAGTAACAAAATGTTAAGTCTACAGTCATGATTTTCAAGGGTGACTTCCCAGTTATGAAGATACTGAAGTAATCTGTTATCTGATCTATAGCTGCTACACCTGCAGCAATCTACAGAAATCCACCAACTGCACAGCTGGTAATTCACTGGTTTTGAGAAATAGTAGCACTTCGGTATATTTGGGGATTACACTCTTACCTCACTGTGTCAAGAAAAATAGTGCATTGCATTTTCCCTTGAAAGATTCAGCTGTGATATTATGACATGTTCAACTGCTTCGATAAATGGTGTCTTTGTGGACTGTTGGTGGTTTCATAGCTTTGAAAACTCATAGTAGAGTGATTGTGACATGACTAATCAGTGTAATACACATAAATTATTCAGGGATGGAACTAGGTCATCAAAAAAATGTAGGAACCTTTATGCAGCGGTCAAATGCGCGGGTCTAAAACTCCTGACGCCGGAATGTTTGGAGACTGACCATAAACAACTTCTTTCTTTGCATCAGTGGCTTTCACATTATCAGCTGCTTCCAATTTCTTTAGGTTGTGGAATACTGCCCGCAATGCTTGAGCATGTTGGAGATTTGCTCGCCTATCGCCATGCTTCTTGCTATCAGCATGAACCTTCAAAACTTTTTTACCAGCACCAGCGTACGTGAGACAGTGTGCATTTGCATATTGTGCACCATGCCTCTCCATTCACTTTACATTTCCTCATATCGTCCGAAAGAAAATCGCCGTACTTGTCCTTTTCCACAAGCCATTCCCATTTAAATTTGTTTTTGACTCGTGGATGCCCGGTGTCAATCTCACTTTCGCAAATTCTCCACGATGGACTAGACTAACCTTTATTAGACCTGGATGCCATTTCACATGTGGTATGAAAAAGAAATTCACACACCTAGATTAGATCTAGACTAGTCTAGATCTTGAAATCTACCCCACTCCTTGAATTCCCCGCGATAATCCACCTGAACTGACACTTAGGCTACTAGATCTAATACTAAACACAAAATCGCACCACACTAGGCCTACACTTATAGGCTAGCATTTAGGGAACCGGAGATCATATGCCAGTTCACGAGAACACGCAGGCCAAATTCGAAAATGAAATTGGCGGATAAGGAAAAAAACACAGTAAGCCGAAATTCGGAAGTTTGGCCTACCGACGGCTAAACAGGCCACCGAGTCAAAAACCAACGCTCAGAAGAACTTTTGACTTAAAAATTTATTAATTTCTTGTTCCGGCACGCTGTCAAAACTTTTTGCCGCGGTAAAAGTCGGCACGACACAATTTTTTTTCCCAACCGCAAAAAAATGTCGGAATTCCGATAATATCCGAACAAGTTCCATCCCTGATTATTCACCAGACCACAGGTTGAAGACTTCTGGATTTAAAGGACTCACCAAAATTTCAATAGTAGGAACAGGATTATGGTGTTAAATGATGAGGAATTTAGTGATAATCACACCTGAAATTTTCAGCAGTGTTAAGACTTATTCAGAAGAAATGACAAAGGAAGCAAAAAACACTATACAGTTAGAGTAAGTGCAAGCACTGCTCCCTGATGCAAGCATTGTTCCTTAACGCAAACATGTTGACAGAACACAAAACTAAAACAGCTGAAATTTTCAGCTCCCACCTTCTGACAAGAGGAGAAAACACTAGTCTTGTGTCAAATCCAAACACAATGAGCACCAGCAGACCCTGTGAGAAAAGCAGCAAAAAGTATTGATATTAGTATTGATAATGAGGACATTTTAGCAGCATGGATTTAAGAATCTTTATCTCACATATCTGCATGCTTTATGCATCTTTAAATTTAAAAAAATATAAAATGAAGGGTTCGAGGATGTGATTGGATATGACCATGAAGTTTGTGACTCGATCAACTTATATCTAATTATTTTTACTGGTCTTAAGGATCATGCATTCCATTCTCAGGATTGGTTTATGTTGTTGTGTCCTTGTGAAAGACATTCTACTTTTACTATCCTACTTGATTAGGATGTCAATGACTATGGTACATGTTCCATCCTTGGGTAATAACAAATTATCTATTACAAATAGCAGAGGTACAGTACTATGCTCATTTCACAAACCTTC
This sequence comes from Ellobium chinense, assembly GCA_033807755.1. Taxonomy (NCBI): domain Eukaryota; kingdom Metazoa; phylum Mollusca; class Gastropoda; order Ellobiida; family Ellobiidae; genus Ellobium; species Ellobium chinense. The sequence continues at coordinate 4,645,968 of JAWQUT010000006.1, forward strand.
TATAGAAAACTAGTACAGTTGGACACAGCAAAATATGTTTATTACCAACTGTTTTTAGTGTCATTGATATTTCATAACAAGTGTCTACATGTGTACCACCATGTACTGCCAGCCTAAGAATTTCTAGATTGCTATCAGCCCTGTTGTTGTGTTATACATGAAATGCACAAAAGTGCACAAGTCTGTGACAATAAGTCATATTAGGTTAACAGTGTATTTAAATTATATGCTGTAAACTAACAGCATGCTCTATAATTTCTTATTTTCTGTGTACACCCATAACAAGGAATTTAAGCCTATGGAGCTTACCTGTCCATAATTAAACACACTGTCAAGGAATTCAATTTCCACATAAATGCCTGTCGGCTGATTATGAAAGACTCGCCAAGCACACAGGAACATACCCTGAAAGGCACAATAAAATTGGGGAAAACATTACAACTTTCCTACTAATGTGCTACAGTATACACCTGCAGCCAAAGCCCTGTTGTTCTTCTCTCATACACCATTTTCTGACAACGCCATTGAACCTGTTTCAAAACTGTAAGCTACAGCTTTCTTTAGGTTTTATGGTGGCCAAGGAAGTTTGTCATCAGGTCTGTTTTTATGGGCCGGCATTTCCTTCTCAACCAGATTCTTTCACTCCTGCTGAACATGCCTTGCTGTTAGATTTGCACTTCTAAAGGTGCGGGCTGGTGATCTTCCGAAAACATATAAAAATAACTTAAAATTTGAGTTCAATCTGAAGACTGTGCTAAAATATCAAACAAAATGTCACGTAAACATCTCACTGCCAAATACTTATATATATAACCAGTGGAATATGGCTCTCAGTGGCTGATGCACTAACATTAAATGAGGTTAGCCAAAGATGCCTGAAGCATCACTCAAACTGAGATGTCCCCTACAGTTTGAATTTTTGTGTAACGAAAGTTTCATACACAATGAGATAGATTCTACTGCTGCAAATGCAATCACCTCTGGAGCTGCATTTTTTTCTCTATACACACAATTATGAATGACAACCAGCTGTAGTTATTTTCTTCTTTAATTACAGTCATTTTCAAAACCAAACTGAGTATACTCCCACCATAAAAAAACGTCAGTCAAGGACTACCCTTTACTTACAATGAACATAGATAAAAGAAGCAGCAGCAGTAAGATGAGATGATGAATCGTCTGATACTCTTCTTTATTCATCTCTTTAGCAGACCTCATCTCCTCCTCTTGTGGGCTGTCCCCACCAACTATTACGTTTGCAGTATAACTCCGTAACCTGTCCATGCAGGCATGTCTCTGCTCTGCACTGCACTGGCCTAAGAGACAGGTGCGTTCAGATATATTCTGCATCACATCCACTCCACTAGACTCAAAATCAGAAAATGCTGAATCTGGGTCAACTCTTGGAAAAGGTAGGAGATCCTCTATGCTTGTTGCTGAAATTATACACACATACATCAAACTGTTAAGTCAGGCTGGTGTTTAGCAGCATTTAAACTAGAAATCTGAAAAAAAAAAAGTATTGAATTTGGATGTTACCTTCTTTGAGTCTTCATATCTACTCCAGGAAAAATCAAAGGTTGCACAGAATTGTGCAGTGCTGTGTGAGTTTATTTCTTGACTGATTTTGCTCCTATTTTTGGTCAGCAGAGACATATCTCCTGCCTCCAACTATGCAGAAAAGAATATATTATCCTGACATCCAAATGACCTGTTTACAGGGACATAGTGAGGGTGATTTTTTGGGTAACCTAGCACTTGCACCCAACCAGCTGTCTAAAACCGCCAATGGCCCACTTGGATTAAGATTTCACATAAGATAAGATATTTACTTCAAACTGCTTTGGAACTGTACGTATTATGATTGTAATCATCCTTTCTGCATGCATTATAGCCTAAGGAATGATGTTAAACGGATGCAGTTTTGGAATTGTTCTTTAATAGGTGTTCATTGTTCTAATTACGTCAGAAGCCCTGTCACTTGAAATACCAAACAGTTTCGGAGAAGTATAAATACTTTTAGCACAGAAAATAAGTCAATTTTGAACTAAAGTCCGATGGAGCCAAAAATAGAGCTGAAGAGCTAGTCAGTTATTTTGGAGCCAATGGCTGTTAAAACAGAGCCAAAAGGCTGGTATCTGGTTCTGAAAGAGCCAAGTTTGGCAGCCCTGAGAAAACCAGGGATCACTGAAAGGTCCTGCCACTTTTGTGCAAAAAGGAAATAATGATAGTCACCAATGTGGGTAATTTAGATTCCCCTCAGATTACTTGCCATCTATTTTTCAACAGTTCCTCTCATGACAGTTTTAGATACAATACACTATGCATATGCATATGGGAGTGCTGAATCTGTAAGATAGTGTATGGCCCTTCAGATTATCGGCAAGTAAAACTAGTTAACCACGACAAAGTCATAACGTCAATGCTTGTAAACGGCTTGTGGGTGAAATAATATAAGCATAAGCATGATGTTTGAAAATTTTACAAAACAGTTCAGATTAGTTAAATTTTATTGGATATATGTGACAGTATGTCGGTAATCTCAGATTTGTAAATTACATGGACGCTACACCCCTGCTTGTTCCATACTTTAATTACCATGTCACACCAACATCTACTGATCAAGTGCCAAACAACACCAGATGCAGTTTGCAGACCAGTGTTGTCAGGTTGGTTTTATGGGACCAAATTCCTCTCAGGACCTTTTTTTGAAAGGGGGTCTGGTGTCAAGTAATATTGCCTGGCATTTAAAAAGAAAAAAAAAACAAACAAGGAAGTTCTTTACATACTGCTGCTGGATCTGACCACAACAATTACTGTAAGACGTGGAGTGTAAATGTGTGTAGATGTGGCTCTTGGGTTTGTTTCCCAGTAAATATGCCAGTATTTATCATAATTTGGTGTGACAAGGATATTAAGATAATTTCTCCATGCCAAAACATAAAGAACACATAAAGAACACAGCACGTCATCACTGTGCTTCTTCAAAAATGGCACAAATCATACTTTGGCCATTTTTGTACAACATGTACCATATTGTTAATGAGATCAATGTATGCATTGGCATGTTAAACATTAAAATGGACCAACTCTTTTTTGCTATAATATACTATAAAAATGTCTCCCTTCTAATTTCTCAGAAATGTGAAAAATGACATAGCCATTCTCAAAGCAGAGTCAAGATGTGCCAGCAAACCTATTTCAAGAGGTTAAAACATGCAACAAGTTTTAACAATAAGCAGGGATGCCACTCACTTTTCATTAAATTCTCTGAAACTTTTGCGGCTTTGCAGGAATTCATAAGAACTTGGTCTCCACTCTGAAACCTCTTCTTTCTGGGAGCCAAATCATGTTTAATCTCTAAATAAAGCTATCTTAATCTTAAATGATGAAGATATGATGCTACTGTATCTCTTAAACAATAAAAACACAAAATTTTACAACATAATTATACAGGACAGAAATCGAAAGCAGACTTGCCAACCCCTATTTATCAAGGATCAGGCAGCCAATGAGGCTATTTAACTCAAACTCATCATACGGTTTGATTCTTCTCATTAGTCATTCAAACATGTTCTTCATCAATGGCAAAAATTGACTGTGAACACAAAGGCTAGGACAAACTGCTTCAAAATCTTGTTTCTGAAGATGCCTGGGTTGAGATTTGATAAGAGAATGCTTTCTTTGGGGAAACCATAAATACTAGTCTACTAGGATTTCCTAAAAGATCTTTGTTGCTTAGATCTTTTGCTTTCAGTCATGATTCAGGTTATCTCCGAAAATTAACGTAGACCTAGTCAAGATGTTCCATGAAGTCGACCAGCCTAATTCCCACACCGCCTGAAGAAGACGAGCAAGAGAGACAGATGATCAGCCAATCCTAGCACTGCCTACGCTAGACCTACAAGGTAATGTCCAAAGAAGAACGTGTGCATTGGACAGCGTAACGCTGAATTAGCGTGTCTCATATAGTTTCCACCCTTCAAATGAGTTCTCAAAATCAAAATAGCGCATCTATGATAGTTCGGATTTTATGAAACGCGTTTATTACGGCCAGAAGAGACCTTTTATTAATTCCAAAGACGTTATAATATTACACTAGACCCCGCACTCGCTACTTGTGGCTCAGCGCGAGGTGTGAACAATTGATGACCCAAAATGGCGGCGACGGTGGGGCAAGCAGGTTAGCGTGGCCAGTTGCGAGGGCTAGGCTTTGCGCAACAGATGAGGGAGTGTGTGTGCATGTGTGTTTGTGTACGTCGCATTTTATGTGTAACAGTGCCTTTAAACCGACATTTTTCATGTTAAAGGCAGAATATAGCCTAAATTTAAAAAAAAAACAAAAACGACAGAATAAGTAAACAATTGTAGATTTTGAATAGAAAAACTATTATTTATAGCTGTCTAAATTTGTGGTTGTTTTTTTTGGTTTGTGTCCTTTTTTCACCTTTTTCCTCTGCATTAAAAAGGTAGCCCTGAAAAGGGCTGTTGTTTTGTTGTTGTTTTTTTTAAAATTATGTTAGCCCTTAAAAGGGCTTTTGGCTTAAGCTAACCCATAAAAGGGCTGTTGTTTTACTTAAGTTAGCCCTGAAAAAAGCTGTTGCTTTACTTGTGTTAGCCCTGACAAGGGCTGTTGGTTTAAGGTAGCCCTGAAAAGGGCTTTTGATTTACATAATTAGCCCTGAGAGGGGCTGTTGCTTTACTTGTGTTAGCCCTGAAAAGGGCT